>QGOA01000707.1:0-13450 GCA_003313075.1 Termitomyces sp. MG16
CACTCATTTATAATTGGTCAATCACTAACTGTTGTCTCTTCCAAGCTTCAAAAGGTTACATACTATACAAAACCACCTCTTGGTCAGAATTCTTTCTTCTCTAAAGATAGAATTGAATTCGGTATTACACCAACAACTTCAGGGCACTTGTCAGCTTGGCCTGGTTTCTATCTCTTTTCCAGCTCTGGAATGATAAGTTTCAGACTTCCATCAATGCACTGAGGCTATCTACAAATCCCCACTACTCCTAAATATTTTCAGGTGCCACCACCATTTAACTTTGGAACATCAACACCTTATAATCACAACACTCTACAATTACATACTCCTGCATCAGCTATACCCAGCACTTCAGAAGCTGATGTTTATGCATGGTGCAAAAATTACAATCTTAGAGATGCTGAATATTAAAAGTTGATTAAGCTGGGCTTTATTGTTGGTGAAACAGCAAGTTTCACTGATTCTTCAAGACATATGTGTCAGAGGACTCTTTATTTCTTCTCTTTTTCACTCCTTATTTCTTTGCATAAGAATCTTGACTTACCAGTGTTATAACTGAATAAGCAGAATATTTGATCAATAAACAACTGAGTACATCATCTTCACACTTTGCATATGCCTGCTTAAGAAAAAGAATCATATTAACTAATCCTTTCACAGAAAAAAGCTGGCTGAAAGAATTAGGCCAAATCTTTGATAATCTTTGCATTATAATTTACAAGTAAATGTGTTAATAGCACAAGCTCATATTTTCAAATTTAAAGCAAAACTCATTTTAAACAAATTATTTAAAAAGAGTCAATTATATGCTGTTAATAAATCTAAAATGCTGACTATCAATGCTATAACAATCTTCTAAGCTGAAATTTCCTTTTAAATACTCTTCTAGCTAGCATAGCAATGTGAGATTCTATTTGTCTAATAAATTCACAAGCAAGCCTGAAAGTGTTTGCAAATTCCTAGCAGCTAGGAAGAGGAGATGATCTTGCAAGAAGGTATATAGTTCCAAGTGCAGTAAATGCAGATTTTAAAATATCCAATATTTCTTCATGTTCACTGCATAGCATAAAGGACATTATTTACAGCTAAAGATAAAGTAATGCAAGTGCTTCTTTCTAAATTAAGTACATGCAAATCTAACTACAGTCAATTTGTGAGCTTCATCATAAAAACAGTCAATTTAAACAAATATTTTGAAAAATCTTGATTTGACTTTGTAGCTATGCTTTATTCATTTTATTGATTTCTGCATAGCTAGTCTTTTGTTGCTCTAGATGCTTGATAGCAAGCAGTAGTATGTATATATAAATAGCTAAAAAAAATGCTAAGCTGACATCAAGCACAAGGCTAAAATCGAGACCAGCAGTTTAAAAAAGCTAATGTTTGAATAATGCAGCCTGTAGATGGTAACACAGCTATCTTTTCTGACCATGTCTCTGTGATTATAGAATACAGAACAAGATATAGGATGAAATGCAGAACTAAGTTCCAATATTAGACAAGTGTTTGAAATCAACTATGCAATATTATTTAGTTAAACTCAAATAGGAATTGTTGCACAATGAGCTGCTTGCCCAAAAATAACTCTTTTGAACAATGCATTTAGTAGATGTAAATATAATACTAAAGACATTAAATTAAGACTTAAAATATTAGTGAGTAGATCAATACACAGATCACATATATAAGATGTTGACAATATAAATATTTGTGTGAGACAGTGATTACTTTTAATGAGGGCTTTGATAGAGCTCTTATCAAAAATAATTAAGCATAGCTACTACTATTACCACTGCTGAAGCCTTTGATAAAGTCATATATTTAGCTTTCTCTTTATTCATTGAATTAAAGTCTTGTCTATCTACTAGATTTGTGCTGCTGCTGCTATTAATGGTGTGCCACTTGAGCTTTCTGCTCAATACAATAACTATATTGACAATAAAAAGCCTAGATTTCTTAAAAAATTTCCTTATAGAAAAATTTCTGCTTTAAAAACAGCTGATAGTTTTAATATCTTTGAGAGTGTCTCCATTGCTTGCTACAGTGAGATCAAATCTTTTGTATCTTATTAATCAATGCTGTTGTCTTGATATAAAATTTTTTCTAATTGCTAAACTTGGTTTCAATGCAGGACTTCTTAGTTCTGATTCCAAGAATGCTGTCTTGATTGACCAATTAGTTCATCTTGCTAAATGTAAGGTTGATCTCTGCACTTCACTAATTTATAAGCTGGTTTCTGATGACATTGTTCTTTACAACAAGCTTGTACATATTCATATTCATTTTTTTATCTTTGAATTTTATATTAAATTCTTTTTTCATATCTATAATATATTTATTAAACACTAATTGCATATGCTCAATGCTCAAGACTGTTAGTAACTACCTTGCTACTCACATCTTCTTTGCTTGAATATATTTTTATCTATGATGAGCACCTCCTAGACTATTGTAATACTTCCAGAGGATTGAACCAACAACCTCAGGAAAACTAGAACTAGCAGGGCTTGAACCTGCATTGCATGTTACTATTACACCATAATCCCCTGTTACTACTTGCTTTTTCTTGTCAACTAGTACCATTCTAGCTCCAGTCAATAGGGGCTTAGGCATAACTCTGGGCTTTAACTAAAGTGTATTGACACATCCTTACAACTATTTTATATCAAGTTTCTGGCAAAATTGTACATATTCTTGATTCAATTCTCATTTTCAGTCATTGATTTTATCTTCTCTCATAGATTCTAGCTGTTTTTGCTCTTGCAGGCATTCTAATTCAACTACTTGCTCATTCTAAACATTTGATTGCTAATAAGATATCTGAGGTCTTAATCAAGTTTCTTTATAGAAAAATTCTTGCTTTGGAAAAATACAATAGGTTTAGGTTTTTGAAAGTGCTGCTATTCTTTGTTATAGTAAGTTTGTATCAGATTAATATGAAGTTGACAGAAACTGATATGTCTCCTTTCAGTTGCTAGACTTAACTCAAGCATTAGTTTTTTGGGCAATGACCCTCAAGAAGTTGTGCTAATTGGCCAGTAGATATACTTTTCAGAGCTCAAAGTTGATATCAATACCAACTTTTTATATATATAGTAGTTTTACACTATATAACAAACAGGCACATCAAATTATCCTAGTTTTTTTGGATCATACTGACAACACTTTAATTGAACAGATCTACAATACCTTTATTGGAGTAGAAACATTGTTTTTGATGCTATATATTGAGATATTAACTTTGAAAGATTGAAGAGATGAAACTGCTAGAAATATTAGAGTATACTGCTAATAATATGATATCTAAAAAGAAGGCCTACCTAAGTCTGTTGACATCCTACTTGTACTTGAGTCTGTGTTTAGCATTCTTTAATAAGTTGAATATTGAGAAAAGTATGATCTACTGCAGGAATAAGGTGGCAGCCAATATGCTGGCAAATGAACTCACTCAATTTTTTTGAGCATCTAGAATTACTTAAGAACAACATAGAGGTATCTGTGAAGTAAGGGGTAAGAGTAGGACAAGATGTGTAGATGACTTGCATAGTAAGTAATAATCATTTTTTTTAGCTTTTTTTACATTGATCTAATCTTTGCAGCTATTATAATACCATATAGAGACATCACAACAGTACGTGTCATACGTTGTATGGGAGCTCACTTTGTGCCATACCATATGTGTCCAGCAGAGTCTGCTATACTGGAGCGGAGCAGTGCCCACAGTGCCATAGAATACAGAGCTGCAGACATGTCACAATATGCTATATGACATGGTCCAGTAGATCAATAAAAGGCAGGCACACTCATGTGCATGCAGGCCCAGCAGATGCCAGCAGACACTAGCAGACGTCAATGTGCATCAGCGGCCACCAGCAGGCATCAGCCCATGAGTGAAAACCTCCTTTATTGGCAGACGTGATGGCTTGAATAAACCCTCCTTGAGGTTTCCCACTTCTCTCCCCTCTCCCTTCCTCTCTGCAATAACTCAAGGCTGCACACCTCCCCTTTCCTCCTTTTCCCACTTCTGATGCCAGCATACATCCACAAAAGGGCCCTGCAGACCTATGCAGGCCTATGCAAGCCACCAGCAGACATCCACGCAGATATATATCAACAGACTCAAACCTACGTAGGCCCACACAGGCCTGCACAGAGCACCAGCAGACATCTGCAGAGGCCTACGCAGGTCCACAAGGGCTGGTTGGACCAAAAAAAAAAAAGTGACTCTGTTCTCTGTATGCCTGTGGGGGGAAATCAAACTCCCGGCCTTGGAGAAGCTCCAGCAACAGAACGCACATTTAACTGTTGCACCACAGGTTTGTTACTAATAGATAGATTCAAAGGTTGGATAACACAATAAACGGACACCTACCTACATTTCCACAGGTCCCCGTATAGATTTTTTGAGGTGGAAGGGGGGTGGCATACCTCCCAAAAGAGCTTTTGTAGCTTGAAAGAGGCATTGGCATCAGCAGCCATCAGCTGGCCATCAGCTGGCATTTGTCAGAGTTTATCGGCAGCTATCGTGACCTGCTGGCATCCGTTGGCATCCATTAGCATTTGTCATACATCTGTTGGCATCCACAAGAATCTGTTGGCAACCCCTGGCATCATCCAGCATCAGGGCAGGAGAGAAGAAAACAAGGTGTGTGGGTGTCCGCTGCATGAGGTGGCATCTCAGAGAGTATGGAGAGTGGCGGAAGAGGAATGGGGATGGGGAAAAGGAGGAAGAAGGAAGGGGAGGAGCATGAGTGTCCGCTGATATGCCAGCAGATGTAGCAGACATTGGACATCAGGTCAGAGGGGAGGAGGGGAGCGGGATGCATGTGGTGGATGGAGGTAGCATGTGAGATAATGTGGGGAGTGGAGATGATGGCATTGGGGAGAAAGAAGGGAAAGAGTGGAAGAAGGTGCATGAGTGTCTGCTGTCCACTGGCATGCCAGCGGATGGTAGCTGACGTTGGCATGTGAGCCAGCTGACATTAGCGGTGCAACCAGTCCCAGTGGTTCAGTGGAATATTTGTTTATTGAAATTCAATATTGTGTACAGCAGTGGGTTCTACTCTCCCTACTCCACTTTAATGGAGTTTAATGGTGTGTTTTTATATGGGTGCATTTTTGCTCTACATGTATATTGTACTGACCTGTAGTAAGCGCCTGTGGTAGTTGATCCAACCAAAACTCTAGAAATTACTGAAGTAAGATAGGATGAACAAATTTGCGCATGTGATTATTCCAGTGTACATGACAAATGACGATATACCAGGGCTGGCTATCTTTTTTACAAAGACTAGCACAAATATAGCCAGCTACAGTATATTATCAACTGGTCACGTATACTGGAATGAACACATGTGCAAATTCATCCATCTTATGCCACTGCAGAAATCTTTGGAGTTTTGAACAGATCAAATTCATGACACTAGCGGACATCAGCAGCCTGCTGTTATTATATAATGTGAACTAGCAGGAATCAAATCCACCTCTTATGTACAATATGAAATATTAATTTATGAATATTCCATTGTACCACAGGCGCTTACTACAAGTCAGGACAGTGTTCATGTAGTGCACAAACAGACCCATACAGAATTTGAACAGATAGAGAATTTACTGCAACTGGTGTATCTGTATTGAATTGACAATATTAGACTGATATTTATTTACACTATAAAAGTATACAGGAAAGAGGAAAACCATGGAGTGTAGCGGAATATTAGACTAATATTGATTTACACTATAGCATTATACAGTAAGCATCTGTGGTGTAGTGAAATATTTCCAATTAGTATTCCTCATATCTTGCAATAGGTGAGTTCGACTACCCCTAGTATATTGACATCAAACTGTCGAGAATTTTTGACCACACACAGAATATTAGACTAATGTTTATTTATATCATAGCAGTATACAGTAAGCATTGGTGGTCTAGTGGAATATTATCCATTGTTGTGCAGTGACCTGATCTGGCCCAAATTCAAAGAGCTTGTTGGCACAGGTGAGTCAGTTAAGGGCATGTACACAATGGGCAAAGTTCTTGATGAATATTATGAGAACATCAACAGTACCAAGAAAGGCATGGACTTCAGATAAGTCATGGCAAGGACTCCATCATTACAGAAGTGCTAAGCAAGACTCGTCGGGAATGCGTTTGTCAGGAGTGCAGATGTGACCAAGTATTTTGAACCTTGGCATGCAAAGTAGGAGCTTATGGCTGCTAAAGGTTCTACCGCTATACTTTATACATTGGAGAACTTGGTTGAGCGGCTGAAAAAACTCCCATAGCACTAAGCAAATGTTGAAGTTGTCAGGATGGGTTGCTGGTAGGCCGTTTATAATCTGCCAATCTTTAGGACCTTTGACGCCAACATTATTGATGAAGCTAAGGACATTGTGAGATATCTCGGGTTGAAGAATGAAAGTGATGTCATCATGGAATATTGGGACTGAGTTTGTCCAGCCCATTGGTAAAGTGACTAGGCGCAATATGCCAAATGAAGTTTGGAAAGTAGTGAGATCATGGAAAGAAGGGTGTATCAGGTGTTTGTCGTAGCCAATGTAAAGATCAAGGATCGTGCCACAAATGTGCCCAGCAAAGGACTTGGCAATGTGGTCAGGAAAAGGCGGTATGCCAGAGTGTCATATAGTAACCCTATTTAGCGGTTTGAGGCTGTGAACTATGCATAGGTTACCATTCTTTTTAAGGACACAAAATCATCAAGAGCAGTAAGAACTGTTGGAGGGTTCATAGATGCCAGCCTTAATCTTGGTTTTAATAATTTGGCAGACCTCGGCTTTAATTCCAGACGGTAACAGTCAGTTGTGTTCTGTCCATAGCATATGAGGAATGGTCAGGATTATGACAGGTGGGAAGAAATCTGTATGGAGACTGCTATGTTCTGAGTCCTTCCAAGCAAAGGCTTTATTCTGCTTAGCAACGAGATTGGTAAGAACATCCAACTCATCTTTGGTCAAGAACCCTGTATTATGCTCCTTGGCAAATTGTTGCTAGTGCTCTGCAGTAAAACGTCCTGTGGGCTGAAAAGGTGGCAGATTTGGTGATAAGGTTGGCATGTCAGCAAGTGGGTCGCCAATGATCTGGCGCTCAATTTGAAAGGTCTCAGGAGAGTGTGTGGCAACGGATTTTGTTTTGAGGGCAACCAGCTTATATTTCTTTTTGACTTGAACCTCTTTCCTTTTGGAAGTGTTAGCTTGGTTATATATAGAGGTGGAAAGGAGAAATGTAGCCTGAGGAGTGGCAAATCCAAGAATGGCAGGAGACGAGGCTCTGGGAAGGGTAGTGAGATAAGTATCAGTAAATGCAATATTTTGAAATGATTCAGAAGCAGTAAAATATAAGTATGCAAGAGAGGAGTTGGTAATATTTTGGTTTTTCTGGTAAGGCTCAGTGTTGGTAGCGGATAAGGTAAATAGAACTTCTTCATCAAGAAAAGCAGTAGACATGACATTTACAAGACTAATATGATGGTCATATTCAAGCATTAGCACCACATCTCTGTGATTGTCGCCAATCACCTCCTCAATGGTTTGTAAAAACACCTGTGGGGTTGTTCATTGGCGTGTTGGTTGGTAAACTCTGAGGGCTTAGCACAGGTGCCTTTTTGTTGTCACTTAGGAAACATGGGCACTGTTTGTTGGATTCTAAAATTCAGGTTGCTAATTGTCAGAGTCATCTCATCATAATCACGCCAAGATGTCAAAGGGTCTGCCAAGAAGTAAATTGTATGCCGGGGATTGTAAAATGTGTATCTGAAGGTAGAAAGTAATGTCACCAAAAATACAAGGAACATTCTTGGCAAGACCTAGAGATCTGTCTACCATGCCATTAGCACTCTGCATGTTTAATATAACAGTAGGATCACAAATTAGACCCAGATTGTTAGCAACTTCAGCTGCTATAGAAATGATTTGAGAACCACTATCCACAATAGCCTTGACCTCATGCTTGATATCTATAGTTAGCACAACTGATCAAATAATGTGTGATTCTTGGGTGACGGTAAGGATTGCTGGGTCTTTTCTGTGTTCTACCAACCTAAGACAGGTTTCTACTGGGTCCACAGAGGTGGCGTTAGTGATGGTATTGGCAGGTGGTTCATCAGCGCTAGGAGAGTCCACAGTAATGGAAAAACCAAGAAGCACATTATTGAGTTTATTGACCTCAGCAACTGCTGTTGTCAGACGTCAGAGAGTAACTGCCATCTTGACTTAGTTGCGGACATCTGGGGCAATACTACAAAGCTCTTCCACTGATAAGGTGATGGCAGTTTTCATGATGTGACTGAAGACATGGTTTGATTTTTCTATATTGAATATTGGTGTAGTAGGTCGGTAACTGCCTTTAGTATGCTTCTCAGGAGTGGCAAAATTTCATTGTGTGGGAGCATGATATTGGTCGGAGATCCCTGAGTAGAGGTGGAGAGGCGGCAAAGGCAGTTCAGGAGCAGCAGAAGACGAGGATAGTTCTGAGGTTGTAACTGGGGTGTGGCAGAGCTAGGAGTCGATAACTTGCTAGCAGAAGACATTGGCTTATATCTTTTAAGAGGTTGTTTAGGCTGCTTAACTTCAACCCCATCAAAAACCTGATTCTTAAGCAAATCTAATTCCTTCTATAGCTTAGCAATACATTCTTTCTGCAAAAAAGTAGGGTGGTCGCTAACACTGTTGAAGTGTAAAACCTCGTGAATCATTTGCTGTTGAGTTGCCTGCTCAGGGTCAGGGTTGGCATTGCCAGAAAGCATGCCTGTAACAATTTGCCCTGGATCGCACCTATTCATCAACTCGCTCCTGAAAGGACTTCTTGTCCAGGTAGTTGGGGATAATGGTGCCAGTGGTTAGAACTATTTTGTTGTCAATAGCCCTTCGAATTTTTCCTTGCTAAATATAATTTTCTAAAGTGGTGCAGCGTCTTCTAGTCATTGTATGGCCAATTTCCTCACAGAAGTGGCAAGGGCCTGGTGCAGGTGCATTAGCAGGTTGGTTAGCAGTGAGATTGGTTGTGATCATAGTTTCAATACAAGTTATGGCAGAAGTGACAGCAGTGGTAACAGCAGTGTTGAGATCCTCTTTTTTAATGAAGTTAGCAACAGGAGGCGGGATGGGAATAATACCGTTGGTTTGTTCAGGAGGTGGGCTCATCCTAGCACATTGCATACCAACACCAGTGTCTGTTCTCTTGAGAACCCACTTGCCAGCTTCAAAGATGTCAGCAACGTTATATGGCTCCTCTGGATGATGGGCTTGCTGGACAATTTCTAGGTGATGAGCAATGTGAGTCCAAAGTGAAGTCAGGATGCCCTGTTGGAATAGATGATGTTCCTCATTAATATAAAGCTTGCCGTTTTGCAAAAGCCATCTAGCGATCTTCTGGAACTCATGGTAATACATTGAGAACATGCCAAGCAAAGATGTGCCATTGTCAAATGATTCCTGTACTAGTTTCTGCAACTTGTTTACCATGTATTGGGTAGCCTCCTCAGTGCTAGGGTACAACTGGATTACTGCTGTTTTCCAGCCTTCATATGAGGTGCCTTGGGCTGGAACTGGTGGTGCACTAGGAACAAAGACAGCAAACTCAGCAAGACCTGTCCATGTCTCTGCCATGTTATATGACATGTATCTTGCCACGTATTCCTTCATCTGCATGTGGTCAGTAATTCCACAATCCCTGAATAAATACTCTAACTCTTTGAAATACTGAGAGAGCTCCTGTGGCTTGGACTCATCCCATTTTGGTGCCAAGAAGTGATTGTAGGGTGGCATGCACTGAATTGGTTGTTTCATGGTGACTGTGGTGCTGAGTTCAGTTAGCGGACATGGGAAAGGGGTTCTAAGAATTGGCAATGGGTGGCGGAAATCAAAGAGCTGTGAGAGAGAAGTTAATGGTGTTGGTGGGATAAACAATTGTATGGTGGCAAGCAGAGACACTAAAGAATTGTCAGCACTCAGATTGTATTCTAAGGAGCATGGGAAGATATCAGGAATGTCATCTACAGTAAGCTTGTCTTTGGTGTTCTGTAGTTCCTGCTCTAGAGTGTGGTGCGGTAAGGCACCTGGAAGTTGAGGAGTAGATGGAGACAGGCAGAAAGAAAGAATGCCTTCTGCCGACTGCTTTAGCAGACAGCGCTTATGCTAGAGACGGGTTTTTGGCAGAATTCTGCCCTAAAAACCCCTCATGGTGGGCTCCAATTTGATGACACCCTAAGTTTGGTCAGTAACAAATGTAGTAATAATGTTACTGAGCCAAAAGCTTGTGTTGGGTGCGCTAAAGATGTTGAGGGGAGTCCTGGGCAGGTCCCAGAGAACGTGCCTATAAAAATAGGGTAGAATCAGCAATGAAACGGCAAGTGTCAAGCGCCTATGGAAGAAGCGGTAAGTGAACATGGCAATATGAGTGGCAAGAGTACAGAAAGCTTAGTGAAGTCTAAGCGATGTTAATGCCTGCCATAGCTGCAAGGCACAAGTGTGTTGTTGGCTAGCGATAGTCTGCAACTACCAATGACTTCGATGTTGCCGACCATAAATGAGATTTAGACCGCAAGGGAGACTGGAGTAAGTGGGGCAGGAAACTCTGTTCTGCTGCATATGTACAAGTTGGTAAGTACTTTTATACTACAAGGAGTTCACCATCACCAAGTGACTAATAACGCCAATATGTGGCGAACTAGAAAATTTTATAGGGGTGGCTCCAACGGTTTCAGATCCCTACCATCCATTCAAGACACTTAGCAATGCCAGGCTGCAGATTGCAATGCTAAACCATCAATCCATCAATCTTCTGTCTATCCAAAATACTAAGCAATATCAAGTGCCAAATTGAGGTGCTAAGCAATATCAGACGCCAAGGTCAAACGCCAAGCTGTCTGTCAGTTTTTGATAGATTATCAGTCTTCTTGCTAAGCGCTGTCATCAGTGACTGATGCCATCTGTCAGTTGTCATTTTGTCTGCCGTCAGTGCTATCATTGATCAGATCTACTTCTTGCCATGCACGGCCATCAAATATTGCCAAAATTGGTTAATTAGTGCATGCTAAGGTATCTCAAGCTGATGCCATGTTGCTGTAGCCTGCCATTGATGCGCTGATCCTGTATGGAGTCCTATTAATATATGCCAGGCACTAGAGACAGCATTGTACTGCATATACATCCAGCGCACCCAACCACAGTTGGCATCATCAGCATATATGTATAGTGTGATATATTTGAAGCACCAGTTCTTTCATCCTAGCCTGGCAATGCCTCGATATATTCATGTCAACAATGAATGCCATATCCAAATGCACCAATATGGAGTTCCAGTGGCTATACCAAAATGGGATGAATGGAGAACACCGACCACTGAAGATGTTTACTGCCTTCAAGTTTTATTGGCCAAGGAGGAGGATGAGTAGTGCCAGTTTTACACCAACCACAGACTGCATTATTACATTGGGTCGGATCCCAATGTACACCATCTTTGGAAGCGGCAAGCACAACATGGACCCTTGTCCGCAAGCTGCCCATCTGTAGATGCTGGTCCACCGCTGAACCTTGACTTATTGACAATGCAACCAGACCCTGCACCGCCATTGAGGCCACTATCTATTGATGAGCACATGCAGTCCCCACAGTTAGAAGACTACCCATCCAGTCTGCATGCACCAGTGGGCCTCACCCATCACTCCAACTATGGAGTGATATACTTGTCCAGCAGAATGGTGCCTTCTCTAGAGACCGTATAATGGTCTGAAAGGGGGGCATGTAACAGGGGGACCTCTTCAAGATCCTCTATTCATTATTTACATTTACACAGCACCCTTAGGGGTGTTGGGAGTTTCTAGTAACAGTAGCGTAATATAGGTAAATAATCATGATAGTAATTATTTCCCTGAGTAATTTACATATTATTTACTCATATTTGGGTAGATACTTTTTTACTTACACTATGTACAGAGAAATCTACCAATTTGGCAGATTCTGTGTCTTGTGTAAGTAAGACCATAAACTTTTACAGAAGCCACTACCCACACATATTGACTAGGGAGGCTTTGTTGTGCAGGCCATAATTGGGTGAACCAATCAACATGTGACTTGATAAAGCAATGTGACCACTGCACTCCTGTCTAAAACAGGAAAAATAGTTAGGGTTGCCCAGTGAGACAGAATTGGAAAAGGTTAAACTCACTGACCAAGCATGTCCTAGTATGGGTGGGTGGAAAAAAAAAGTGTCAATAGTTTGATCAGGCTGCCAACATAATGTGTGGTCCATTGAATAGGTCGGCATGGCTGTTGAGGTTGGAGTAAGGTTGATTTGATCAGCTGCTTATCGTTGGCTTAAAACCAGCAGGCAGCAGGACTGTCATTGGCCTACTCAGCTGGCTTATACTATTGCAGATTCCAAATCTCAGAATCAATCTCTGGAAGATACCATCTGGATGCAAGGGAGGTTATAGTGTAAGGGTGACCTCTAGAGGCTGTGGCTCAGTCACATAGCTGGCAGAGGGAGATCCAAAGTGTATTAGAGTATGTACTGACAATATCATAATACCTACTCACCTGGCAGAGGGAGATCCAAAGAGAACAAGTCTAGGGATTCCCTATGCCAGATTGGACGCTTCTGGGGCCTCTGAAGCATGGGAAACAACTGTATAGTACAACAAAACCTTAAAAACTCAAAAGTTGCCTACACAAACAATTGCACAAATAAGGGGCAAACTCTGGCAAACTCTGGCTTATGTAAGCAGTCTGGAAGCAGTGCTGAGGGGCCCACACTTGTCTGAATGGTAGCTAAAGAACCAGAGCACCTCAAGGGCTGAGAATAGTACTAACAGATAGTGTTGAAAGAATAGAAACAGTAAAATGAGATAATGTCAGAAGAAATAAAAGCATGAATGAAAGAGGAGTGAAGGAAGGAAGAAATGAGGAGTCCCCTGACATATAGTATTGTGGGGCCTTACCAGGAGTTATGACTTAGAGGGAGCCAATAGGCAATCAGTCTTCTAAGACCTACACCAACCAAACACCGGCAAGCATTGCCAAGAGTAGAAGGGTCAGGAGAAAATAGGGACGGCACAATAATGAATAATGGCAGATAAGTTGGGGTCTTAATATGGAACCTTACTATACCGTGTGACCTAGGACACTATACCCAAGCAATATGCATGTAAAAATAGGTCTCAAAAAATAAAAAGGTTCATCATCATCATTTCATTGTGCCACCTTGAGCAGAGTATCAGGTCAGTTTTTACCTACCTATTTGTTTAGTTCATTGGCTACATTGTGGTTACGGATCAAGGGGCCCCTCTCCTCCAAGCTCCTTCAGTTGTTCTACAACACTCTTTCGCTGTAAATTTAATTGAGCCAATCTATGTTTGTATTCAGAAGTCTTGTCAATAAGCTCCACAACTGCTTCTTCAACAACTAGGTTCCCTTCATAGGTCAGCCACATTTT
>QGOA01000709.1:0-19435 GCA_003313075.1 Termitomyces sp. MG16
GAGACAACGATTAGAAAGCGGAATCACCGGCTCCATGCCTTGTAGTAGGTATTTCTTTCCTCCATGACCATCCCCCATATGCACCGTGTCCAAGCAGAAGTATTTGAGGATAGCCACACTCCAAGTGGGCAAAAAGGCTACCCTTGGCCTTGTTCTTGACTGCAACTGACAGATGTTACAGGACCGTACGAAGTACGTGACATCATTGTACAGGTTGGGCCAGTAAAACCTGTCAGACAGCATCTTGTATGTCGCATTGCACCCTCTGTGACCCACATCATTGTGAGCTTCCACTATCAGCTTCTTCTGCCTTTCCACAACTTCTATCACTAGCCTTGGCGGTTTACCCTTTATCGGTGATGAGCCTGCATCGTGGCTGGCTACAGATAGCACCAATACCCGCACCTCACATTGGCCCACTAGTACCACCAGAAGCGCCACGCTCTAGCGCTTCCAGCACTATTTTCCTTATATTTTTACACTAATAACTTGCAGCTACAGACTCCAATTACTCTCAGACCACTTTTTTATGGCACCACTTATCCTTCGCACCACTATTGACACCTCGCCGCACCTTGCCACTTGCACTCCAAGGCTATACATTTACACAGACACTGGGCATCAGTCAATCCGGCATAATGCTCTTAGCCAGTGGCAGCGCTTACAAAGGGAAATGATGAAGTATTTCCGTGACAGCATCATTATGGACCTTTTTACTATACAATTCAATTCACCGCATTTACTTACATTTTTATCAGTTCACCACCCTCTAGCGGCGCTTAACCTCTTAGCATCGGCTAACTTTCTTTACTATAAATACCTACTTTTTGTTAGTAGTACGAAGAATCAATTTGGCAGTAGGGATCGTATCCCAACATTTTGGTCTCCATACGCAACAGACTACCTCTTGTTGACCGTGTCAAGCAAGGGGACTCTGCTCTAGTTTTCTATATCTCTCTCTCTCTAGCGCCTTGCAACTACGGCTTGGCTTTCGTGCTTAGATCTGCTAAGCAATCTCATCCTTTTATTATCACATTCTAGGTGCTAACACTTAGCGCCTCTTAGCGACCCTTTCCCGCACCTCTTAGCGCCTTTCTTAGCGACTTTCCCACGCTCTTAGCGCTCCCCCTTAGCGACTTTTAGCGCTCTGTAGCCACGTTTTGGAGCTATACGCAAGTGCCTCCAATCACCCACTTTCCTTGCCACCAACCTCTTGCCTACCGTGTGTTCTCTGGGACCTGTCCGGGACTCTCTCACACACTTAGCACGCCCAAAGCTATATCGGCTAAGTAGCTGCACTAGTGATAGTCCACGCAGCGTCCAGCTCGATTTGGGCGTCATCATCGGAACAAGCCAGAGCTTCCCATCATACAAGAAATACCATTTTGAATTTTTGATGAATGCTGTCCTCTCCCTCTCCATTCTGCATTGGTCCAGAATTGTCAAATTCTCCAGATAGACTTTTACCTCAGTCCATATTCCTTCAGGTTCCTTGTCTTTTACCCCAAAGACATGCTTGGTGCACAAAACTACCTCCATGTCTCCCACCCTGCATCCTACTCCCCACATATATCGTGAAACCTCCAATGAAACCAACTCATTCCTCCATAAAAACTCCTCCTGTACCTCCTGCTTCTTACATCTTGTGCAAAACTCCCTTTCCAAATATGTGAACAGTTCTGAGATAACGGACAAGGGTTGGTCTATGATTCCTGGTGGAAGCTTCCCCTCTTGAGTCCCCTCTGCTACAGTCACTCCAAACACAGGCATGAAAAATGCTTTGGCGCTAGTCACAAAGCTTGCAAACGGAGTTGTCGGCATCCTGCGTACATGCTCCATTAGCCCTTTTGTCATTCCTGTCTTCCAGTCCATGCTTCCCTTGTTCAACCAGGATTGAGTTCTGTTCATAAAACATGACAATGTCGTCGAACTCCTCCCTACAAATCTGTTCAAGAATTCTTCCGTGTCTGAGTCCTCTGAGTTGTCATCCGCTCTCTTCTGCCTTAATAGCCCATCTGGCCCTTTATGTGACTGCGCCGGTACATGACTCAGTGAAAAATCAAAAAGGGAGATATAAAGAATCCAGCGAGTCATCGGTGCATTTGGCAGATCTGGATTTTGAATCATCTTTACCAAAAATTTTGCATCCACATCCACTCTGAAGTAAACCCCCCATATCCTATGTCTCAAGGCCTTTAGCACCCGGAACAGACTGTACAATTCGCACTTGGGCTGAGAGTACCTTGATTTGGTGTCATTGAATGTGCAAGATCCAAACAACGTGGGCTTCTTCTCAGTCCCTCAATACTGCTGTAGAATCCATCCTGCATCATTCTTGCAAGAATTCATCCCCACCACAATCAGCCCATCTAACCCCTTGTCCGATGTTGAGTCTATTCTAGAATGTTTCCTTGCAGCATTGTACTTGATCACTATCAGCACTGGAGCTGTTGTAATCAAGCCTTTTAAAGCTTCCATCGCTTCTAGTTCCTCATTTCCAAAGTAAAATTCTTGATCCAATCCTCTTGTCAGCATCATCAATGGTTTCGCGACCAAGGAAAAATTCTTAATCCATCTCCTTCCCACCCCCACGGTTCCCAGAAACAATCTTACATCCAAAATGTCTGCTGAAATAGGCCATTTCTCAACCCTCATGACAAGCCCACATTCCAGATGCCATCTATCTTTCGACACAACCGTCCTCACAATATTCAACATTGGAGTCGCTAGGATCAACTTTTTACCTAAAGCCATAATCCCAGCCTCGATAAAATGGGCCCAAAAATTGATCCAGAATTGTTGCATACTCGTAAATTGCTCTCCTAATCTCTGGAACTATTTCCTCGCCATTATACCATGACTTTGGCCCTATGATCCCCACATCATCTACAAACCCATTCCCATTGGGTGGCTTTGCCTCTTTTTCTTTGCAGATTGTGTGATTGACTGTAATGGAGTCACACTTGTTACTAGCATCAACGACGCTATAAACATTCATTAGAGTATTATGTAAGATAACATCTTGTATTCACTCTAGTTCTAGTCAATCTGATATTGCGGTCTGATTCAGCACTGTGTGATACACACAAGATTATTCTAGCTCATAACCTACAGTTACATTTTTTTGAATCTTCTGCTATTGGCTTTAGACTCTAGGCTTGTTACCGACTAGGCAACTTTTATCAAACCCTCTCAATTTCTGTTGGCATCATGCCAAAAACGTGCTTCCATGACTGGCTCTCTTGATCCGGACCCTCCATTCCCAGCTGCAGACACAGGTGACCTACCTGTGCTTCAAGCTGTAAAGATGCAATCCACGTCAGCATACCAACCTCCGCCAAAGCAGGATGAAAAAATACCTCACAATGTTAGTGTGAGCTTTGGAATGCCGGGTGGGCTATCCATATCACAGATGATGTCCATTGTATGGCCTGGTGGTAAACCAGGAGAGAGATCCATGGTCTCAGGAGTGTCGCTGCCAGCGAGCCAAATGCCTTCACTGATGTACCCAGTACTGCCCGAGAGCACATCAGCTCAGTCTGAAGGTCAACCGGACCTTACCCAGTACTCGGAATTGGTACAAGGCAGTGCATTCATGCATAGTACTCTATCCTGGACGGCGCCAACTGAGCGACATTTGGAGTATGTGGCAGATGCGGCCACTGAACCAGGACCGTCGTTGTTGATGACACAAGGACAGAAGCAAGGACCAGCAATAGTGGTCAGTAGGGAGGACAACAAGGTCATGAGGGTGAAAAAGGCATCGCCAGCACCTGGACTTCCAGAGTTGCACAAAAAGGCTGGCAAACAGCCGCAGGTGAGGCATGAAGGCCTCAGGAGAGCCCTGGACTTAGAATCCGAGCTGGAAAGCAAGAGGTCACATTCGACCCTGTCTATCCAGTTGCAGCTAGTGTTGGACCGATATCCATCGGTTATGAAGGAATCGATGCAAAAGCGTCTGCAGCTTTACATAGTAAAGCACCTACAGTTACTGGCTGCTAGGAGTCACAATGTACCTCATGCAGATTCGACTGAATATATCAAATTGTTTGTGCGTATCTTTGAACTCGAAGTGGTGGAATATCTCAAGTGCAAAGCAGCATGAGGATCAGCAGTCTCAACAGCCACTCTGGCCAACTCAGTAGAGTGCAAAATGAGCGTGCGCCGACAAGCGCCATTAATTGCAGATGCAATGGAAGTGCTCAATGTGCCTTGTCAGGCCAATGAGTCTCAGCAAAACTACGTCAAGTGTCAGAATGCTGCAAACCAGCAACACATTGTCAGCGGAGTGCCTCAGCAGGCATTGTCTGAGGTAAGGTAGAGACTGTGATGACAACTCCGGTAGAGCCAGAGGCACTACTTGCAGTGCAAGAGGTTAAAACACCTCAAAAGCAGGTCACTATCAAGGAAGAGGTGGATGAAGTCCACATTCTTGAGGAGCAAACACGACCACGATGCATAGCGCAACACGTCTACCTAGTGGACAACTGGAATGAAACCAGGACTTGCGTGATCATGGTGAGTCGTTGATTGATGACCAGGGGGTAGCCTTTGAAGGGCGTCAGGGTCTAATGCCTGTCAATGACATGCGGTGACAATTCACAGCTCAAACTGCTGAGCCAGACAGAGATCTGGGTGGTAGTGATGATAATAGTGATCACTATGAGAGGAGGGAGCCAAATCGTTGCAATAACAATGGTGGAGGTCGTGATCATAGGAATAATGATCAAGACAATAATAATCATTGTAATGGTGGCAGGCATGGTGGTGGATTACCAGCTGAGCAAGAAGTGAGGCAATAGCCCACCCCAAGGCCAGAAAGAATGGCCAATAAACATCTGTTTTGCAGTCCTCAGGCATTTTTGATGCCCACACCACATGAGTTGCGTGAAAGTACGCCTGGAATGAAT
Organism: Termitomyces sp. MG16; assembly: GCA_003313075.1. NCBI lineage: Eukaryota > Fungi > Basidiomycota > Agaricomycetes > Agaricales > Lyophyllaceae > Termitomyces > Termitomyces sp. MG16. Next base: position 4,911 of record QGOA01000709.1, read on the forward strand.
GAGGCAGTCAGGATCCATATGGATCATATGCATGACCGTCTCACTCATCTGGTGGATGACTCTCTTGGAGTCAGGTTTAAATTTCCTGCTGGGGTAAGTCCCTGCAAATCTGATGGTAAGCACATACATGCATATGCTGGAGGCATAGGTTCTCCCAATTGGAGGACTGGGCCATGGACGTCTGCTACCATCTGGCAGCCTGCTGCTATGGTGGAGACAACATGGACCAGGAAAGAATATTTGTGCTACACGAATTTATAGAGGGAGAGGCTCAGAATTGGTTCCGTCGCCATGCCCTCCATATTAATCGTGACAAACTGCATTGGACATTTAAAGAAGTCCTGATAGGACTGTATAACTGCTTTGTCAACACTGCAACAATGCAGGAAGCTTGGGATGCCTTTAGAAAGGCAGTGTATGATGCTAAGACTGGCATCCAGACATTTTATGATAACCTGGTGGGTCATGCACAGAATATGGCTGTCTATCCAGACAAATACACCATTTGCGAGACATTCCTGGATGGAATACCTGCAGACATGAGGAGAGCGTTAATATGCCATGACAATCTGTCTCCGGAGGTCAATACTGTGACTGAATTTTTGGCATATGCCATTCATTATGAGCAGTCAACATGGACTGCGAATCATTATGAGCAGCGTAGTTCACGCCGAGGATCCGTGAACCATCAGGCAGTGAAGGTGGGGACCTTCCTGGCCAAACAGTCGGAGATGGAGAACAATTGCAATCTGCGATTTGTTGTCCACAAGACCATTCCTGGAGGCCAATGGCCTTGATTGAAGCCTGCTGGACAATGGCCAGCGAAAGATAGTCGACCCTTTTCAGGTCAAAACCAAGTAGTAGCACAAGGGATAGCAGCACCTGCAGCACGTCAGGCAAGCAAACCTATAGGGGCCTCTGGAGCGGTCCAGAGAAGGCCTGCTGGAGACCCTTCAGCATGTTACAACTGTGGCAGGAGCGGGCATTTCGCTAAGGAATGTCCCACCCTGCTTAAGACACACATCTGAGTGGCCCATACGGCTGTGGCACCTAGCGATGTTGTCAGTGATGATGAAGACAACGAGGTCATCGAAGAAGCAGGGGAAGAGCTGCAAGTAGAGGCTGATGGGTCGGAAGTGGATGATGCCAAGAGCGTCCAGATTGATGGCAATGAATACGTTGCAGTGGATGTGTGTGACAGTGACTATTATACTTGTGATGACAAGGAGGAACACCTGTTTGCACTAACCAAGTGCCATGGAGATCAGTGCGTCTGAATAAGATGCGTAACCCTGCAGAAGGCAACGAGTAAGTTGCAGCGACCACGCTATACTTCTGAGGAGAAGGAGTGCTTGGTTACCTATGTTGATGTCAATGGACATCCAGCATGGACACTGTGGGACTCAGGGAGTACCACTATGGGCATTACGCCCCAGTTTGCTCATGTCAACACGATTTGCATTCATGAACTGGAGGAGCCATTGATGCTCCAGCTGGAGACTGTAGGGAGTCACGCCATGGTGCAGTTCGGCGCTGAAGTGAGAATAAAGACGTCAGGAACGTTGACCAAGGAATATGTAGACATAGCAAATTTTGATCGCTATGATATGATCATTGGTATGCCATTTATGCGTAAGAACAAGGTGTCGTTGGACTTTGTGAACGACATGGTTATTGTAAATGGTACGCCTTTGAAGGCAGAGAAAGTCATGTTGAACGACACAGATGGTCGTCTGAGGCGCTATCATGCAACCAAAAAGTGGCGTGATGAATGCAACTGACTAGATGGTCGCAAGAGAGTGACTGTACAAGAGGTGGAGGATGAACATGTCCCACTAAAAAGCTTGCCGGTAGATTCGCCGGCTATACTAATGTCTGAGGAAGAGTTTCAAGAAACTCTGAAGAAGGGGAAGCATCTGGATGTGATTGGATGTACAAATGGAAAGCCTAAACAGGCTGTACAGCGTAAGAAGAAGCATGGTAAACGCGTGGTGGAGTTGCTGGAATGTCAGCTGACTAGCTCTTGAGTGAAGGTTGAGGACCTCATTGAGGACGAGGTATATAGTACAAGGAGAACTGTGGGAAGCACAAGGTTGCTAATGAATCGACCAGTGCCTTGGCCAGGAGTGCAATGGGCGTACGACCCATGAATGCCACAGAAGTGGAACGAGTTGGTGGCGTCAATGGTGACACAGACTATGCAAAGGGTGCAGGCAACCCAGGCAGGAGAAGTATACCATCATGCATGAGAGGACAAAATTTCTGAAACATTGGATATCGTATTTGATGGACTCTTGCTGAAAGCGAGAAGCATGCAGTCATCATCAAGTACAACAAGAGTGGTGGAGAGACAACCGGTTATAAGGTTGAATCCAGGAGATCTCACAGAAGAGCATGTACGTGCCTTATGGGAGCAATTTGAACCAAAGGTTCAGCCACGTAGAGCACACATAGTAAAAGGGAAAGATAAGGCTGTGAGCCTTACAGAGGAGGATATTCCTTGATTGTGCCAGCAATGACAACATGAGTTTGCTGACATTGTCAACAGAACAAAGGAGGAGCTTTCTCTATGGTGGGAGGTTAATCATGAGATTAACCTCATTGACAATAATAAGCAGTACAAGTATCACTTGCCTCGCTGTCCATGAGCACTACAGGATCAGCTTCGTGAAAAAACGAACAGATACATAAATGCAAAGTGGTGGGAGCCATGGCCAGCGGTGCAAGCTGCACCGTTACTGTGTATTCCCAAGAAAGATGGGACATTACGGACTGCGTTGGATGTGCGACAGCGCAATGATAATACAGTCAAGGACATAACACCCCTTCCAGATCAGGAAGTCATACGCAAAGATGTTGCCACAGCGAAATATAAGTTGAAAATCGACCTTACGGACATGTATGAACAAGTTCGCATACACAAAGAGGATATACCAAAGACATTGTTTTCATCCCTGATGGAGACCTTTGTGAGTAACATCATGCAGATTGGTGATTGTAATGCACCAGCGACATTTCAGAGGTTAATGACCTCAATCTTCTGAGATGTAATTGGGAAGTTTATGCACGTCTATTTAGACAATATATTCATCTTTTCTGACTCCATTGAGGAGCATGAGCAGCACCTATGAGTCATATTTGAACAACTCCGTAAGGCTAGTCTCTATCTTAAATGGAAGAAGTGCAAGTTGTACGCATTGAGTATAGACTGTCTCGGTCATGTCATTGACAAAAAGGGTATTCACCCAGACATGGATAAACTCGATCAAATTCGAGAGTGGCATACTCTACGCACGTATAATGATATCCAACGATTCGTTGGACTTGTAAATTACATTGGTAACTTTTTGCCAGATATTATGGCATACACTGGACCACTGATGGCCATGACCCAGAATGGGTCCCCGTTTCACTGGAGACTGCTGCATCAGCGGTGTTTCGAGATGATTAAGCGCATGTAACCGGAGTTACAAGTTAGAACTATCTTGTATGAATCACACAAGTGCTAAATCAGACTGCAGTATCGGATTTGACTAGTACTTAGAGTGAAAACAAGATGTTATCTTACGTAATACTTTATTAAATGATTATAGTGTCATTGACGCTTGTAACACAGATGACTCCGTTACATACCCCCCAATGAAACCGAATACTCGGTCTTTAGAAAGGGAGGTAGAGCGAGATAAAGGATGCACAATAGTGCAAACAACAGATGAATAACATGCGTATGGCGTGGCTGCAAGGTGTTAGCACTCATGCGCAGTGTAGATGTGTCTTCTGGACACAATAGGAAGCAGTCCTTATCAGACAAGGGCGCAGGTTGTGCCAGCAGTAGATAGAAAATGTTTATGTATAAACAAATAAAGAAAACAAAAAAGAGTGACCCCTCCTCTGGGTCCGCTGTATATACACGCGACTCTAGAGTGCGTATCAGCTGGAATGGTTCGAGTAAAATACTTGGAAGTACATACACAATAACGTATTAACATGGGTCTAGGACCCGGATGACGATGCTCCTGCAACCATGCCTGTCTCAGTCACTATTGACTCCTCCTCCAGTGCGACGTTAATCACGGGAGGGGGAGGTGCCGATTCCGTCCTCGGTGGGGTTATAGGCCCCTTGACTGCAGGCGTGTCTACCACTATAGGCTCTGTTAGTGCGACGCTAATCGCTAAAGCTGTGGTGGTGAGCGTACCCTGCTCTGCCATGCATGACAGGAGATTGACCCGGCTTGGGTCCATGTCCGCTGTGGGCAGGTCATGCACTGCCGTGCGTTTTAGGAGGTTGACCCAATTCGGGTCCATGCCAATCAAATAATAGAGGCTGTTGGCCTCAGGGTTTTCCGGGAGCTTGCTCTCCTTGTGATGCTTGAACATAAGATGATAGTGATTGTCTTCAATCATCTCCCGCCATCCATCCCATTGTGGGATTGCGGCAGGGGTGCCATACTTAGAGAGGCGCTCCATGTGCTCGTCATCAACCTGTTTGAAGATGTCCATTGACATCGTGGGGGAATGGAACTGCTGTTCCAGGAAGACTACGCCGTACGTGTACACGTGGTCCACCCATTCCAGCGGGATCCGGTTGTGTAGAAGGACGTGTAATGCATCATCATCGGAGAAGTTCCGTGGATGGTTGTCAGGCACGTGAACTTGAGCTGCGGCCCACGTTGGGGCTCAAATGGCTGCTCGGGGAATATGGCGTCATACGAGGCAATTGCCTCTTGATAAAGCCCTGGATGGGCCACGATGAGGGTCATGCGCCACACGATCACCGGCTTGGCTGCGCTGTTAGCGCACAGAGCTCGACATAAGGCGAACCCAAAGAGGGTCCGCCAGTGCATGCGATAGGCATGATCCACGGCAATACCTTGATAGGTATTTTCCAGCCCGGGTCGGCCAAAGACCAGCGCATACTGCGCCAGCTGGTCGAGGTCAAACGGTGTGGCTGGATCCTGAGCGCGCATTACGTGCAACGCCATGGTGCCATCGTCTTTTGTGTGCAAGAAGCGCCCTGGAATGTGTCGTCGCTCAACAAGAGTGAGGTCGTCAGGGCCCTGCATCAGGTTGACGAGTTCCTGGTACTTAGGCTCCTTCATCAGGAGCTGCATGGTTCGATCATGCAGAGCCTCAACTGTCCGCTGCGTGAACATCTGGAGCTCTGTGATCAACATGTATGCAACAATTCTGTCGCGACGTGGGATGTGCACATTTATGTAGTACTTATAGAGCTGGTCCAGCTCTAGTGGAGTGTGGGGAAGACTGCACGGGGCGTGCTTATACACAATCGTACCCGGGATGTGGGCATGATGGCCAGAAGAATACTCATATGATGCCGCTCTATTGGCGTCAGCTCCCATCAGCACCGTATTTGTGGCATATAAATAATAGGTGCGATGGCTGAGTGCTCCTCTAAAGCACAAATTCATTCGCTCGATATCGAGCGGCCCCCACACCTTCACCCCCAAGCCATCGGAGATCCTCCCCGAGAATTCATCCTCGGCCCTATACTTCTGGGCCTTTAGCTTCTTGGCGCAAATCGCCTTCTTCTTTGCAATGCGCTTATTGCGTGATACTCGTTGGAACCGGTCCGTGGCCAATTCCCCCTCCTCCCCGTCCTCCTCCTGCTCCGAACTCGACTCTCCATAGTTGCTCTTGTCGGACAGGGATGGTACTGGTGCTTTGCCTTTTTCAGGCATGGTCTTCCCTCTTGAGGTCACCACCAGACCATCATACTGCTCCAGCGTGTGGGAGTCTGGGGTCAATACAACCACGGGGTAGTATTCTGGTGGAGCCGGTACAAACGCCGGCAGCATAAACAGCATCTGGACTTCTCCTGCTCGTATGGGAATGCCAGCAGGAAAGATTATAACCTCCAATTTAGAGGCATTGAGAGGCGGCTTGCGGCCGCGGCGCTGACAAGACGGCCCTGACTTGGTCGGGGCAGACGATTCTAGTTGTGGCTGAGCCACCGGAGGGGCAGGCACATTTTGCGCCAGAGTTCTCCCTCCAGGCTTAGCGCGAGGAGTGACGGTAACAGGCGCTCTTGGCGCCACAGTGATGGTTTTGGGCCCCCTAGGTGGGGCCCAGGATGATGCGGTTTCCTGCTGGCCCAGGGACAGACCTGCCAAGGGTTCACTGACTGCAGTCAGCGACTCTGAGGAGGCCTGAGGGCCCGACTCGGGCAGCCGTGATGACGAAGCCATGGGCTGAGCAGGCTGCTCATGGCACGCGAATTGCGCGTCCGACGGCATCCTTGCCCATGGAGGGTCGACCAGTCAACTGGGCTGATATTTAGCCCTCTTGACCTCAGTGGTCGGTTCCTCACCCGTGGCAATTTTGCGCTTAGACGTGCGTTTGATCTGTTCCAGCACTGCGACGCGCTGCCTCTTCATCAGCTCGATCTGGTTGAGCAATCCTCCATCACCATCATGGCCAAACTGTCCTGCAGGAAGAATGCAGTTGCAGGGACTGGCTGTCCTGCTGCTTCCAGTCTGCCCAACAGCACGTCTGACACTGCTAAACTCTGCGCTTGTGGCGCAGGCTCCCCATATGACTCTTCCACGGGCCGATGCGCCCATGGTACTGACGGCGGCCCCGTCACCACACCCGCATACGTCGGATGCAATGCAGCTGGACGTGCCAATGGTTCCTGATAGTAGCGCTCGCGGCACGTGCTGTCCTCTGGGCGCCCATAGCGCCCTTTGTCATTGACCTCCATCTCTTGCGAGTGGAGGGGTGTCTGGTATGGAAGCGGCTCGTCACGGCCTGGATAGGCCACACCCGCTGACTGAAACTGGCTTACCGCCGGATATGGCGGCTGCCTCTAGTACTGATTAGGATAATCATGGTTTTGTATATTCGGGGGTCTCCCCCCTCCACTAGAGCCTTGCCGGCTCTGATCACCCTTTTGTGGCCCCCAATAGGCCATTTTCACTAGACACGTAGACTACGTGTATTGAGACTGAGAAAAGAAAGAAAAAAAAACAATCTCCCAACTCCACTAGTGGTGTAAACAACCACAAATACATGCCATCCGGCCTCTCACCGGCGATCAAAGTGGACTTCGTCCACATTCCACCACCACACGTGCATTACACGCGTTTTGCTAGCTGTTGAGGGCGTTTCACGCCTTGCAACTCTAGATACCTGTCCATCGCTGCAAGGTCTTTGCAGTTCACTAGTGGTTCCCAGGTAGTATCACCTAAGCTCCACCTTACCTCGAATTCGAGGCTTCCTTTTGTCCACCGATGACCTATGAGGTCATCTACAAACCACTCCTGGTCATTGCCAGTTCCAAAGTCATACGGCTCTGGAGTTGCGCAGTTAGGGAAGAGCGCATCACTACTGACCATATACGGTTGCAATAGCAACACGTGAAACTTGGGCACTATCCTGCGCGCTTGCAGCGCCTGGGGTAGTTCCAGCACGTAGTTAGACGTGCTCGGCTCCACCTCAAGGACCTTATATGGTCCAATCCACTTCAGACACAACTTACTCGCCCTGCCTTCTGGCAGGTTCAAGTTCTTCGTTGAAAGATACACTAGGCTCCCTTTCTCGATGTCCAGCTCATCACGTCTGCAATTATTCGCATGTTTGGTCTGCCATACACGCGATTCTATAATTGCATCATGGGCATCTGCCAGATTCCTTAGCGCGTTGTGCGCAAACTGCTTTACTCCCACATGAATAATTTCGTCCGTACAAAGTTCACAAATCATGGATGGCATGTAGCCATTGTTGAGTTCAAAGGGTGAATACCCTGTAGTTTCTGATATGCTCGCGTTTATCGCGAATTCCACGAGGGGACATCTATCCACCCAGTCCTTCTGATCAGGACGTATGAACGCTCGCAGGATTTGCGCGATATTTCTATTTGCGCGTTCAGTTTGACCATCTGTTTGCGGATGAAATGACGTCGACATGAGCAACTTTGCTCCCAGCAGTTTGTGCAACTCCTTCCACCATTTGGAAGTGAACTTAGCATCTCGATCGCTTACGATTGAACTTGGCAGTCCATGGAGGCATACTATCTCCTTGAGATAGATCCACGACAAGTCCGACGCTGTCATGGTGGTTCTCACCGGAATAAGATGGACTATACTGGTCATTCTGTAGATCACTACCCACAGGTAGTTAAAGCCTTTCGACTCAGGGAACGGACCTATAAAGTCCATCCCAATTGAATCCCAAGGTTTGACTGGTATAGGTAGCAAGTGAAGCTTTCCTGGTGGCTTCAATGTCGAGACTTTCGACTGTTGACATAGCTCGCATGTTGAGCAAAATTGGCTCGTCTCTTTGGCCATTTGCGGCCACCAGTACCAGCGTCGCACATAGTCCAGCATTTTCTGAGTTCCAAAGTGGCCCACTGCTCTATGGGCCTGGTCCAGGATAGTCGTAATCAACGACCTCTCCCGGGGAATGCAGATGACTTTGGACCCCATGGATCTGGTAAGGTAGACGAGCTGCTGCTCCACCCTGAAGCGCGGATGTGCTTGGATATTGTTCAGAATCTCTAAGAAGAGATTATCATTCTTGTATCCTTGCTGGATATGTGTGCGGAATTGCACATTGCCTAAGTCGTCCGGTGCAGGCATATGGTCCTGTGACTCCAGCGCTTGCTGGAGCATCATACCAGTACCTCCTGTAGGCACCCCTTGCCTCGTCTCTTCACTTGGCTGAGGGGCCTCATGATCCACTAGCACCTGGGCTTTGATATCGCGAGTCTCTCGCTGTTCGTGCAGTCGCTTACTGCGACGTGTTTCCTGCGCTCGCATGGCATGTAACTCGACCCTATGTTCCCTGATTTCATGGAATCGATGCAGAGGCAAATCCTTGCCCTCTGGGTCAATACATTTGTCCGCCTGGACATAGTCATGCACATCATGGACGTCATCTCAAGTATCACTCTCGAAATATCGAGACAGGCAATCCACAACTTTGTTCAATTCGTCTTTTACATAGGTGATGTTGAACTGGTACCGCGACATGTAGTCAATCCAGCAACGTTGTCGCAGAGACAGGTGCACCTGAGTCTTGAAGAACTCTAGTGCTTTGTGATCCGTAATAATGTGGATTTTATATCCCATCAGTTTATCCTCCCACTTTAGGAGGGCTTCCAGGATGGCGAGTGTTTCTAACTCATGCACAGCATAATTCTGCTGAGCAGCAGTGAATTTACGGGACATAAATCCCGCTGGTCAGCAAGTCTGCCACGTTTTACCCTGGCCAAACATGGCCCCAACCCCAGTCTTCGACGCATCGCAAATGAGCCAGATGGGCTCGTCGATGCGTGGGTCAATTGGCCGGATGACTGGTGTTTTTGCGCATATGCGCTTAATCATCTCAAAACACTGCTGATGCAGTGGTCTCTAATGAAACGGTGACCCATTCTGGGTCATGGCCATAAGTGGCCCAGTGTATGCAGTGATGTCTGGCAAGAAGTTGCCAATATAGTTCACCAGTCCGACAAATTGTTGGATATCATTATATGTGCGTGGAGTACGCCACTCTCGGATTCGATCGAGCTTATCCGTATCCGGATGAATGCCCTTCTTGTCAATGACGTGACCGAGACAATCTATACTCGTTGCGTACAACTCGCACTTCTTCCATTTGAGATAGAGACTGGCCTTCCGTAGCCGTTCAAATACGACTCGTAGGTGCTGCTCATGCTCCTCAATGGAGTCAGAAAATATGAATATATTGTCTAAATAGACATGCATAAACTTCCCAATTACATCTCGGAAGATTGAGGTCATTAACCTCTGAAATGTCGCCGGTGCATTACAATCACCAATTTGCATGATGTTACTCACAAACGTCCCCATCAGGGATGAGAACAGTGTCTTTGGTATATCCTCTTTGCATATGTGAACCTGTTCGTACGCGTCTGTGAGGTCGATTTTCAACCTATACTTTGCTGTCGTGACATTTTCTCGTATTACTTCCTGATCTGGAAGAGGTGTCACATCCTTGACTGTATTATCATTGCGCTGTTGCGCATCCAATGCAGTCCTTAACATTCCATCCTTCTTGGGAATACAAAGTAATGGTGCAGCTTGCACCGCTGGTTGTAGTTCCCACCACTTTGCGTTTATGTATCTATTCGTCTTTTCACGAAGTTGATCCTGTAGTGCTCGCAGGCAGCGAGGCAAATGATACTTGTACTGCTTGTTACTGTCAATGAGGTTAATCTCATGATTAACCTCCCGCCATGGAGGAAGCTCTTTCTTCGTTCCATTGACGATATCAGCAAACTCCAGTTGCCATTGCTGGCGCAATTGAGGAATATCCTCCTCTGTAAGGCTCACAGCCTTACCTTTTCCTTTGGCTACGCATGCTCTATGCGGTTGAACCTTTGGTTCAAATCACTCCTGTAAGGCACATACGTGCTCCTCTGTGAGATCTCCTGGATTTAACCTTACAACCGGTTGTTTCCTTGTCGTATTTGCTGAAGACTGCACGCTTCTCGCTTTCAGCGAGAGTCCGTCAAATACAATATCCAATGTTTTGGAAATCTCGTCCTCTCGTGCGTGACGGTACACTTCTCCCGTCTGGGTCGCCTGCACCCTTCCTATAGCCTGCTTCACCATTGACGCTACCAACTCATTCCACTCCCATGGCATTCATGGGTCATACACCCATTGCACTCCTGGCCGAGGCACTGGTCGATCCATTAGCGACTTAGTGCTACCCACAGTTCCCATCGTACTATTCACCTTGTCCTTGATGAGATCCTCAACCTTCACTTGAGAGCTAGTCGGCTGGCATTCCAGCGACTCCACCACACGTCTACCACGCTCATTCTTGCACTGTACAGCCTGTTTAGGCTTTCCATTGGTACACCCAATCACATCTGGGTGCTTCCCCTTCTTCAGAGTTCCTTGAAACTCTTCCTCAGACATCAGTATAGCCGGTGAGTCTGCCGGCAGGCTTTTCGGTGGGGCCTGTTCGTCCTCCACCTCCTGTACAGTCGCTCTCCTGCGACCATCTAGTCAGTTGCGTTCATCATGCCGCTTTTCAGTTGCGCGATACGCCTCAAACGACCATCTGTATTGTTCAACACCACTTTCTCCGCCTTCAAGGGTGTACCATTCACAATGGCCACGTTGTTCACAAAATCCAGCGACACCTTGTTCTTACGCATGAACGGCGTACCGATAATCATGTCGTAGCGATCAAAATTTGCTATATCCACATACTCTTTCGTCGACGTCCCTGATGTCTTTATTCTCACTTCCACGCCAAACTGCACCATGGCACGACTCCCCACAGTCCCCAGCTGGAGCATCAGCGGCTCCTCCAGTTCATGAATGCGAATCGCGTTGACATGAGCAAACTGGGGCGTAATGCCCGTAGTGGTACTCCCGGAGTCCCACAACGTCCATGCCGGATGTCCATTGACATCCACATACGTGACCAGGCACTCCTTCTCCTCGGGAGTATAGCGTGGCCTGTGCAACTTATTAGTTGCCTTCTGCAGGGTTACGCGTCTCATTTGGACACGCTGATCTCCACGGCACTCAGTCAGTGCAAACAGGTGTTCTTCCTCGTCTTCATGAGCATAATAGTCGCTGTCATACACATCCACTGTGACGTATTTGTCGCCATCAATCTGGACGCTCTTGGCGTCATCCACTTCGGACCGTCAGCCTCTACTTGCGGCTCCTCCTCCGTGTCGTCAATGACCTCATTGTCTTCGTCATCACTGTCGACATCACTCGGTGCCGCAGCCGTATGGGCCACTCGGATGTGTGCCTTAGGAGGGGCGGGGCATTCCTTAGCAAAATGTCCGCTCCTGCCACAATTGTAGCACGCTGAGGGATTCCCTGCAGGCCTTCTCTGGGCCGCTCCTGGAACCCCAGCGGGTTTGCCCGTCATACACGCTGCAGGCACCACCACTCCTCTCGGTGCTACTTGATTCTGACCCAAAAAGGGTTGGCTATCCTTCGCTGGCAATTGTCCAGCAGGCTTTGATTGAGGCTGTTGGCCTCCAGGAATTGTTTTGCAAACAACAAATCGCGGATTGCAATTGTTCTCCATCTCCGTCCGTTTGGCCAGGAAGGTTTCCACCTTCACTGCCTGACGGTTCACAGTTCCTTGGCAGGAACTCCGCTGCTCATAATGGTTCGCTGTCCGTGTTGACTGCTCATAACGGATGGCATACACCAAGAATTTGGTCACAGTATTGACCTCCGGAGACAGATTGTCATGGCATATTAACGCTCTCCTCATGTCTGCAGGTATTCCATCCAGGAATGTCTTGCAAATGGTGTATTTGTCTGGATAGACAGCCATATTCTGTGCATGACCCACCAGGTTATCATAAAATGTCTGGATGCCAGTCTTAGCATCATACACTGCCTTTCTAAAGGCATCACGAACTTCCTGCATTGTAGCAGCATTGACGAAACAATTGTACAGTCCTATCAGGACTTCTTTAAATGTCCAATGCAGTTTGTCACGATTAATGTGGAGAACATGGCGACGGAACCAATTCTGAGCCTCTCCCTCCATAAATTTGTGTAGCACAAATATCCTCTCCTGGTCCATGTCATCTCCACCATAGCAGCAGGCTGCGAGGTGGTAGCACACATCCATGGCCCAGTCCTCCAGTTGAGAGAACCTATGTCCTCCAGCATATGCACATATGTGCTTACCATCGGATTTACGGGGACTTACCAGCAGGAAACTTAAATCTGACTCCAAGGGAGTCATCCACCAGACGAGTGAGGCGGTCATGCATATGATCCATATGGATCCTGACCGCTTCATTCATTCCCGGCGTAGTTTCACGCAATTCATGAGGTGCGGGCAACCAAAATGCCCAAGAACTGCGAAACAGGTGTTCATTGGCCGTTCGTTCTGGCCATGGGGTGGGCTGTCGCCCTACTTGTGGCTCCGCTGGTGCTCCACCAGCCTGCCTGCCACTATTACAACGATTATTATTGTCTCGATTGTTATTTTTGCGATCACGACCTCCACCGTCGTTATTGCGACAACTTGGCTCCCCCCGTTTGTAGTGACCACTACTATCATCACTACCACCTGAACCTCTGTCTGGTTCAGCCGTCCGAGCCGTGAATTGTCGCCGCATATCATCAACAGGCGTTACACCCTCACGCCCTTCAAAGACTACCCCTTGGTTGTCAATTAACGACTCACCATGATCGCGCAAGTCCTGGTTGCGTATTCTCTGGTAATTGACACGTTCATTCCAGTTGTCCACTAGGTGGACGCGCCGCACTACGCGTCGTGGTCGCGTTCGCTCCTCAAGAATGTGGACTTCGTCCACCTCCTCCTTGATTGTAACTTGCTTACAAGGTGTCTTAACCTCCTGCACTGCAAGTAGTGCCTCTGGCTCTGCCGGAGTCGTTGTCACAGTCTCCACCTCAGACAATGCCTGCTGAGGCACTCCGCTAACAATGCGTTGATGGTTTGTGGTGTTCTGATGCTGAACGTAGTCTTGCTGAGACTCATTAGCCTGACGAGGCGCATTGAGCAATTCCATCGCGTCCACGATTAATGGCACTCGTCTGCACACACTCATCTCACATTCTACTGAGTCGGCTGGAGTAGCCGTTGAGACTGCTGACCCTCGCGCCGCTTTGCGCTTAAGGTATTCCACTACTTCGAGTTCGAAGATGCACACAAACAATTCAATATATTCATTCGAATCTGCACGGGGTACATCGTGGCTCCTAGCAGCCAGCAACTGTAAGTGCTTCACTATATAAAGCTGAAGACGCTTTCGCGTCGATTCCTTCACAACCGCCGGATATCGGTCCAGCACTAGCTGTAACTGGATAGACAAGGTCGAATGCGACCTTTTGCTTTCCTCATCATCTGAGGATTCCAGCTCGGACTCTAAGTCCATAACTCTCCTGAGGCCGTCATGCCTCACTTGCGGCTGTTTGCCGGCCCGTCTGTGCAACTCTGGAATTCCAGGCGCTGTTGACGCCTTTTCCAACCTTACAACATTGTCGTCCTCCCTACTGACCACTATTGCTGGCCCTTGCGCCTGTCCTTGTGTCGTCAATGATGACGGTCCCGGTTCAGTAGCCGCATCGGCCACATATTCCAAAAACCGTTCAGTAGGTGCAGTTCGGAAGGGGGTACTATGCACAAACACACTGCCTTGTACCATTTCCGAGTACTGGGTAATATCCGGTTGACCCTCAGAATGAGCTGACGAGCTCTTGGGCAATACCGGATACATCAATGAAGGCATTTGGCTCGCTGGCAGTGACACTCCTGAGACCGCGGATCTCTCTCCTGGTTTACCACCAGGTCGTACAATGGACATCATCCATGATACGAATAGCCCACCAGGCATTCCAAAGCTCACGCTGACATCGCAAGGAATCTTTTTGTCCCGCTTTGGCGGAGGTTGGTATGCTGACGCAGATTGCGTCTTCACAGCTTGAAGCACAGGTAAGTCACCTGCGTCTGCAGCTGGGAACGGAGGATCCAGATCAAGAGAGCCAGTCATGGAAGCACGTTTTCAACGTGATGCCAACAGA
>QGOA01000714.1:0-22099 GCA_003313075.1 Termitomyces sp. MG16
ACCGGCGCGGGAATCCTTGACATCCGACATCTGTCTCCTGGCAACTGGCGACTTCTCGCTAGCAACCAGGGACTCGCCAACGACCTCTCGCTCCTCCAACGCCTTGGTCCTCTCCTTGGCGTCACGGGAGGCCTCTGCCAGCACACTCTCACGAATTGCTGCCATCTCCGCATCGACCTGCAGGTTGGCGAGAGGCGCCAGTACCTCTTGCTTGCTGTGAGGAGATAAATCAGACCACAGCTAAGTTAGAAATAACAGTTAGAAATACTCACTCAGGCGCTGGCGCGCTTACCGTCATTGGCAAGGCGCCAGAGAGGATGTCCTCCAGTTCGTCCTCAATGGTCGGGACGGGAGGAGGCGCCTGGCAACGCGATCAGCTAGCGACACGGCAAGAACTGGAGGTACTTACAAAACGAGAAAAAGGCGCTAGCCACTCCGTGCCACGATGATCCAGGTACCGCGATCGGCACCACTCTCGAACCTCTATTTCACGATCCCAGCCCACGCCAAGAACGTGCACCTCCAACCACCGCTCGTACAGCTTCATAACGGCAACCACCAAATTTACTGGCGCGTCGGCGCCAACGCCATCGATCCGTTTGAGGAAATTGTTCGCCTTCTCGATGTAGGCGGAGGCAGCGTCTTGAGCCTCGCAGGAGGGTACTGGGGGCGGAGTTGGAATACGGAAGGACATTTTAAATTTATTAAAGCGCCAGGAAAAGATGGGAGGAGAAACGAAGTCCAAATTCACGCTGATGACGCCCAAAAGTTTGGTCAGTAACAAATGTAACTATTGTGTTACCGTACCAAGAGTGTGCGTTGGGCGCGCTATAAGTGTGTTGAGGAGTCCCGGGCAGGTCCCAGAGAACGCGTCTGTGAAAAAAAGGTAAAAGTCGGTAACGGAGTCGGCAAGTGTCAAGCGCTAAGGTAAAGCGCTTAAGAAAATGCGGTAAGTGAACACGGCAACGGGAAGCGGCAAGAGCATGGTAAGCTTAGCGAAGTTCTAAGCGTCGATAATGCCTGCCGTAGTTGCAAGGCGCGAGTATGTCGAGTGTTGGCGAACGTCTGTAACTGCCGATGAGTTCGACGTTGCCGACCGTAGCGTAAATGAGCTCTTGAGCGTAAGGGAGACTGAAGTAAGTGGGGGAAACTGTGGTCTATTCGTCTGCTCTGTATGTACAAGTCGGTAAGTAATATATATACTACAAGGAGTTCACCGTCGCCAGTGGCTAATGACGCCAGAGTGCGGTAAACTGGAAAATTTCCAAGGGGTAGCTCCAACGGTTTCAGATCCCTACCGTCCATTCAAGAGCCTTAGCGACGCCAGGCGACAGATCGCGAAGCTAAACCATCACTCCATCACCCTTCTGTCCGTCGGAGCTCCTAAGCGATGTCGGGCGCCAAATCGAGACGCTAAGCGGTGTCAGACGCCAAGGTCAAACGCCAAGCTGTCCGTCAGTTTTTGATAGATCATCAGGCTTCTCGCTAAGCGCTGTCGTCAGTGACTGATGCCATCTGTCAGTTGTCATTCTGCCTGCCGATCGGCGCTATCACTGATTGGATCTGCTTCTTGCCGTGCGCGGCCGTCAGAAATGGCTTAAAATAGGTAGAACGCGTGCGCTAAGTTCGGGACGAGTGCGGCAAGGTTTCCGGAGCCGGTGCCGAGCCTGCCGTTGATGCGCCTAACCTGTATAGGGTCCTATCACCGGGAACTGGTCGGGAGGTTTTTGTGGACATTTGTCGTGCCCAGAAGTAACTCCCCAAAGGGACTTTGATTGCAACGCAGCTTTCATGTTATCAGACCATACGTGATAATTATTCCCGTTGAACTTCGCGAACTGCAAAGTATCGGAAGTCAATTCGCTAGCGGCGGGGCCCATAACCTGTCGCAGCATGTTGTTGAACAATGTATATTTCGGTAGTAATATATCACAATTTTATCTGAAGTTCGAAGTATGAGATAGGGATAGTAGGAACATATATTTTTAAGATGGCTCACCTGAAGTTCGAAGTATGAGATAATTCGAACTCCAGGTGACCGTTTCTGCTTTATAACATAAAGTGAGACATTTCGAACTTTATAGAAGTTTTTCAAACATAGTGAAATAAAACGAAATGTATAGTAAGTGGAACGTACGTCATAAACGAATCATATATTATCTTGAACTGAAGTCATCCTTCGCAGTTATACGTCATTTTCTTCGACAACGTGGATACCCTTACAGCTCGCCACATTCCATATGTGGCGAGCGATCGGTATTTGTCGGGCTTACAAACCTTAAATATTTTTCGTTAGATATTCTGGGAAACACAAAAGCCACCCTCAGTCAAGCACACATTACGGAGTGACTGAGGGTGAGCACAAGTCATTTACTCACTGTTGTTAGTATACTTATTGTTGAAGTCAAACCTAGATACATTGCTGAGAGGGTTGCCTATCAGTGCATGCAAAATCAAGACCTGAAATGCCAGGGACATTCCTGGATCAACGACCAGGGTATTGTATTTGATGGGATAATGCCCATCAATGAAATGAGATGGCAATATGTCCAAAGGACATGACAGCTGGACAGTGGGAGAGGGAATCCTCCTTCTTCAGAACTGAGTCAAGTTCCTGACCAACAGGCAATGGAGGAACAAGAGGGACAAGAGGCCCCTCCTCACTGGAATAGTGCAGAGAGACCATACTATACAGGTCAGTGACCTGTATGAGCATTTTCTACACAGAGAAATTAGATGTGCAAGGTTTCTATGACACCTTGATTGACTACATGTAGAACATGTCTATTTACCCAGACAACTGGGTAATGATTGATATATTTCTGTGCAGGATACCTGATGCAATGAGAGAGTCCCTCATCTGCAATGACGGACTATTTCCCAAAGTGAATACAGTAGAGGAATTTGTAGTGCATGCATTGCACTATGAGCAAGCCCACAAAATTGCCAAGCACTTTGATCTGCATCAATCAAAGACTCAACTGGCAAAGAGGCCTGAACCTCAGAAGTTAGACACCTTCTGGGCCCATTAGAAGGAAATGGTGAGTAATACAAACCCGCAGTTTGTAGTAAGGTCAGCTCCAGGCTGGGAGCAATGCTTCTGGAGTGACCAACTGGCAGAGCAGAGGGACCCACCAGTGATAGGCTTCTACTTGGACTGAGCACATCAAGGGGCACACTACAGGCCTATGGACACTGGCAATACTGGAGACCCTAGCAATCCTCTTGGACACAGGACACCATGGCTCTTAGAGCTCGGTTATAGGCATTGTTTATCAGTCTAAACCACCACTATTAAGCCTTCAGCATACACCACTCATTGACTTTAAAGAATTAGGAGATTCAGGACTTATGGTGCTAGCGCGATGGCAGGGAGGCAACTTTGACCAAACTCTGATCAGTTCCATAAAGGGGTTAGCATTAGGTGCTGCTATTTGACAAGGCACTTCAATCAGAAGTCTAAAGAACCAGCAACAATGGAACAGGATATATTCTAACCCAGCATTTTATCCATCAAGAATTGATACAAGGTTTAGTGTTGACATTAGAACTCATGGCATCTGTATAGGATTTCTGACCATACCCCGTAGAGGCCTGGCCAATTGGAATTACACTAAAAAGTGAGCAGACTCATACAAGTTAAAGTCAGTTTAGAGTCGCTGTGGCCAATAGGCTATAACACCATTGGTCACTGTTTCTCCATGTGTGCCAGTTGTCAGTGACAGGTCACCATTACCTGTAACCATGAGGAGAGGCGCTAATTGATAGTGCCATGTATGGTCTTATTTCAAAAATATAGTAGTGCATAGTATAAAAGATAGCTACTCTGCATGTACATAGCAATGAATCATAACTCTTGAGCACTCAAGTTACACTTAGCATTCAATCACACTAGCATTAGCCCAATGTTGTCACTAAGTTGGGCACTAACCTTGTTTATCTCATTTTTGTCGTTTGTAGTGCCACCTATGGGCACATTACACTGTGCTATTTGTCTTTATCTCTATATCTTTGCTTAGGCTACAATGCTTACAGTTTGTCAAATAGCATCTGAGGTGCTATTTTCTAGTGTGTTGATGACACCCAAATCAAGCTGAGTGCTGTGTGCACTATCACTAGTGCAGCTACTTAGCTGATATAGCTTTGGGCATGCTAAGTGTGTGAGAGAGTCCTGGACAGGTCCCAGAGAACACATGGTAGGCAAGAGGTTGGTGGCAAGAAAAGTGGGTAATTGGAGACACTTGCATAAGGCTCCAAAACATGGCTACAGGGTGTTAAAAGTCACTAAGGAGTGCTAAAAGCATGGAAAAGTTGCTAAGGAAGGTGCTAAGAGGTGTGGGAAAAGGTCGCTAAAAGGCGCTAAGTGTTAGCACCTAGAATGTGATAATAAAAGAATGAGATTGCTTAGCAGATCTAAGCACGAAAGCCAAGCTGCAGTTGCAAGGCACTAGAGAGAGAGAGATAGAAAACTAGAGCAGAGTCCTCTTGCTTGACATGGTCAACAAGAGGTAGTCTGTTGTGTATGGTAATCAAAATGTTGAGATATGATCCCTACTGCCAAATTGATTCTCGTACTACTAACAAAAAGTAAGTATTTATAGTAAAGAAAGTTAGCCAATGCTAAGAGATTAAGTGCCGCTAGAGGGTGGTAAACTGATGGAAATGTAAGTAAATGATGTGAATTGAATTGTATAGTAAAAATGCCCATAATGATGCTGTCATAGAAATACTTTATCATTTCATCCTGTAAGCACTGCCATTGGCTAAGAGTATTATGCTAGATTGACTGATGCCAAGTGTCTGTGTAAGTGTATAGCCTTGGAGTGCAAGTGGCAAGGTGCGGCGAGGTGTCAACAGTGGTGTGAAGAATAAATGGTGCCATAAAAAGTGGTCTGAGAGTAATTGGAGTCTGTAGCTGTGAGTTATTAGTGTAAAAATATGGAAAAAATAGTGCTGGAAGCGCTAGAGCATGGTGCTTCTGGTGGTACTAGTGGGCCAATGTGAGGTGCAGGTATTGGTGCTATCTGTAGCCAGCCACGATGCAGGCTCATCAGCGTCATTCTATCACATTTGCTTAAGCACACCGGGACTTTGTCAGAACTCCTCACAACTACACATGCCAGGTGCTGGAGATGGCGTTGTACTGCATATTTGTCCAGTGCACCCAACTACAATACAAATCATCATCAGTACAGGATTCTCAGCAGAGTCCACACTGAGAAGGTACTTAACCAAAACAGGCTGCTGACATTGCCAAAATGCCAAATAGGCCTCCAGGGATTGAAGCAAGTCACCCCTACATGGCAAATACATGCTTCAAATGTGGCTGACCTGGACATTATGCTAATGCATGCCCAGAGGGTGGTGGATGGCCAGTGGCCAAGCCACACACATATGTATGTGTGGCACACACAGTTATCTCTGATGTAGAAGGGGTAGATTCAGGTAATGAACCTGACATTGAAGACAATGAGGTGGATAACCTCAGCAATGATGTGCCAGAGGCTGAAAATACCTCTGATCCAGAAGAGTTATCAGACAACAAGTACATTGATGTTGACATATACAACAACAATTACTACACTCGGGAGTCAGATTCAGAATTCATCAGGGCCCTGACAGATTATCTGGCCAGTGTGCTTGACCAACCAATCAGAGCAGCCAATGTGAAGGTGTATAAGGTACACCTTTGCAAGGCTCCAGAGAAACTGGTGAGACCAGTGCTGAAGCATGAGGATAAGGAGTGCCTTGCGTCTTACATAGAGGTGAATGGCCACAAGGCATGGACCTTGTGGGACTCAGGGAGCATGACCACTGAGTTGACACCTCAGTTTTGTCAAGTGCATGATATCTATGTTAGTAAGCTGAAGGAGCCACTACTCCTTCAGTTAGGCACTGTGGGCAGTCAAGCTGCAGTGCAGTTTGGGACACAGGCAATTATTGTCTGTGCAACATCAAGAATGAAAGAGCATCTGGACGTAGCAAATTTCAATCACTACAACATGATTATAGAGATGCCCTATATGAGGCAGCATAATGTCCTTCTTGATTTCAAGAAGAATGAGGTAGTGGTGGATGGCAACGCCATCCCTGCTATACAAGTGACTGTGGACAATAGCAATGAATGTCTCCATCAACACCATGCCATGGAGAAGAAGCTGCTAGTCAGGCAACACTGACTAGACAGTGGTAGGAAAGTGCCCACTATAGAGGATGGAGAGGACAAAGAGCAAGCTCATGTGAGCTTGCCAGCAAATAGTCCAGCATTGATGGTGCTAGAAAGCAAGGCTGTATGAACATACTCTAAAGAGGGGGGAAAGCTCCAGAAAAAAGTGTAAAAAGCAAAGTAAAGCTGAGAACAAGAGGCCTCAGTGTAAAACAAGCATAGAATGCCAACCAACATCGTCTCAAGTCAGGGTCGAGGACCTTGTGGCAGATGATGAATGGAAAATAATGGAGGATGAGACATCCTCCACACAAATGGACCAGTCAATCTGGGATTGACCTGTACCTCATCCCATGTTTGAATGGGCATTCAATCCATGGATGCCTGCTGAGCGGAATGAATTAGTGGTGTCTATGTACACATGAAATGGACTACGCTGGACTCTGAAGAAGGAGTCATATTGTCAGACTAGTGCTAACAAGATCTTGCTACCAAGCAAGGTGTTTTTTGATGGACTGTCTGTGACCTTGCAGAGAGGCAAAGAGAGTGAGCCCATGCAACTGCACACACCGGACAAGAGTGAGCTGAGGATTACTGCTCTCAGAGAGAAGTATGCTCATTCAGCAGCACAAACAAAGTTAACTGTATGTCCATGCCAAGACATGGACCAGAAAGGCAAAGATAAAACCATTGGTGTTATGGAGAAGGATATCCTGAACCTGCAGCTGCAGTGGCAGCAGGAATTTGCAGATATCCTGAATGAAACCAAGAAGAAATTACCTCCTTGGCATGATGTCAATCATAAAATCAACCTTATTGATGAGAATAAGGTCTATAAGTACCATCTGCCACAATGTCCAATGGCGTTACAGCAGCAGCTCAGAGACAAGACCAATCAGTACTTAAATACTCACTGGTAGGAAGCCCGCCCAGCATCCCAAGCTGCACTGCTATTGTGCATCCCAAAGAAGGATGGTATCTTGAGGACCGTGTTGAATGCTCACCAATGCAATGACAACACAGTGAAAGATGTTATGCCACTTCTGGATCAGGAAGTGATTTGAGAAGATGTGGCAAGAGCCAAGTTTAGGTCAAAAATTGACCTGACAAATGCATATGAACAAGTGAGAATTTGCTTGTCTGACATTCCAAAGATAGTATTCTTATCAATCATGGGAACATATGTTAGCAACATCATGCAGATAGGAGACTGTAATGCTTCTGCAATGTTTCAGAGGTTGATGACCTCTATTTTCCAAGATGTCATAGGGAGGTTTATCTATATATATCTGGACAGCATATTCATATATTCCGATTCAATTGATGAACATGAAAAACATCTTTGTGTCATCTTTGAGCAACTGAGGTCCAATTTACTGTACCTGTCAGGGGACTCCTCATTTCTTCCTTCTTTTACTCCTTATTCTTTCACTCTCCTTTTATTTATTTCCTTATTTCTTCTATCATTCTCTCATTTTGCTGTTTCTATTCTCTCAACACTATTTGTTAGTACTATTCTCAGCCTTTGAGGTGCTCTGGTTCTTTAGCTATCATTCAGACAAGTGTGGGCCCCTCAGCACCACTTCTAGACTGCTTATATAGTTTGCCTTTATGACTTCCAAAGTCCGGAGTTTTCCTGCCTTGTTTGCACAGTTGTTTGGTTAGTCAATTTTAGAGTTTTTGAGGTTTTGTTGTACTGTACAGTTGTTTCCCATGCTTCAGAAGCCCCAGAAGTGTCCAACCTGGCATAGGGAATCCCTAGACTTGTTCTCTTTGGATCTCTCTCTGCCAGGTGAGTAGTTATTATGATATTGTCAGTACATACTCTAATACACTTTGGATCTCCCTCTGCCAGCTGTGTGACTGAGCCACAGCCTCTAGAGGTTGCCCTTACAGTACCTCAAATAGAAAAAATGTGAGCTATATGCTGAGACAGTAGACTGCCTTGGACACAAGATTGACAGTCAGGGTATTCACTCTGACCAGGACAAAATTGATCGCATACATGAATGGCATGTGCCACAAACCTATAATGATGTCCAACAATTTGTTGGACTGGTAAACTATATCAGCAATTGTCTGCCCAATATAACAGCATATACTGGACCACTGATGTCCATCACTCAGAATAGGGCTCCATTTATATAGAGACCAATATACTAGTGTTGCTTCAAGATGATTAAGAGGATCTGCTCAAAGACACCAGTCATTCAGCCAATCAACCCCAGATGTGATGAGCCAATTTGGCTCATTTGTGATGCCTCAAAGACTGGAGTTAGAGCAATTTATGGCCAGGGAAGTTCCTGACAGAATTGCCATCCAGCAGGGTTCATGTCAAGGAAGTTCACTTTAGCACAACAGAACTATGTGGTTTATGAGCTGGAAATGCTAGCAATACATGAGGTGCTCCTCAAGTGGGAAGATAAATTGATGGGATACAAGATCCACATCATTACAGACCATAAAGCACTTGAGTTCTTCAAGACTCAAGCAATGCTGTCTCCCTGGCAATGCTGGTGAATTGACTATATGTCCTGATACAACTTTGACATCACATATGTCAAAGGAGAATTGAACAAGGTTGCTAACTGTCTCTTGAGATAATTTGAGAGTGATAGAGCTGGTGAACACCATGAATTGCATGACTATGTCAATGCAGATATTTGTATTGACCTCCAAGGTGATGATCTACCATACCATTGCTACAAAGAAGTGAAAGAACATGTGGTAGAGCTTTGGGCCATGCAAGCAAATGAGCTTTGATGTAGTCAATGCTTGCAAGAGCAGAAAGAAGCCTGAGATCTAGAGGCTGAGCAACTAGAGCAGGCTCAGCCAAAGATGATGGTAACACCAAGTCACAATGCAACAGGTAGTGGCCTTGGACTGTATGGCCAAGACATTATGCTTGCTGACACGTTGTCATCTGCAGGAGAGTATCCTGACTCTCCTGTGCCTCAAGACAATGAGTTCCTACGTAATGTACATAGGAACTACAACCATGATGCATACTATGCTAAAATCCTGCAGAATGCAGCAGCTCACCCATGATTTAGTGTGGATAAGAAAGGACTGATCTGGATAATGAATGTTTGAGGTTGCAAAGTGGTATGTTTACCACACAACTGCACTATCATCACCCAGACCATTACTCAAGCTTGCAAAACTGTTGGGCACTTTAGAACGAACAAAACAGTGGAATACCTGAGGCAGTGGTACTGGTGGCCACAGATGCAGAAGGAAGTGATGAAATTCTGCCAGACCTATGAGGCCCGCCAGCAGTCAAAGACCAGCAATAAGAAATCAGCCGGGAAGTTGCATTCTCTGCCTATTCCAACAAAGCCTTGGAACTCCATTGGAATGGACTTTGTTGGCCCATTCCCCGAATCCAAAGGTTATAATTACTTTTGGGTGATAATTTGCTGTATGACCAGTATGGTGCACCTGATACCAGTGCACACAACCACAACTGTGTCAGAATTATCCTAGATATACTTGAAGGAAATTGTAAGGCTACACGGCCTTCCCAGTTCAATTGTAAGCAATAGAGATGCAAAGTTCATATCTCACTAGTAGCAGAAGCTGCACAAGCTCCTGAGAGCTAAACTGCTCATGTCAATCTTGTTCCATCTGCAGACAGATGAACAGACAGAGCAAGCAAATAGAAGTATTGCTCAGATATTCCATATGGTGGTCTGACCAAACCAACGTGACTGGGTAGATAGAATATCTCTGATGGAGTTTGTGATTAATGAAAGTATGTTGGAGACTACAAAATATGCACCGGTCAAACTCAATGGAGGATACATGCCCTTCATGATCTGAGAACTTAGGGCCTATTTGGAAATCCAGTCTCTACAAAGCATAGATCCTCGGTCTAAGCCTCAGGTCAGGACAATGAAGCCTGAGGCTGATTCCCATGGTCCATGAGCAGCTGTGCAGGCTCTGTGTCACACTTAGTCACATCAACTCAACAGCCATGCTCACGTAGACTACAATTTGTACATTACCTATGACTCATATACCTTCGATATTGCCCTTGATAGAAAGGCCCCATGCTGTGGAAAACCTTCAAAAGCATGTAGCAGCTCTTTCAGCCATATTAGCTGCCACTGCTGTGATCAGATCTGCAAAAGCACCACTGCCACCCTGCCCAAAACATACCTCAGTGCTCACTGGTCAACTATGGCTCAATGAAATTCTTTTGGGCCATCCTCAACATTTTCAAGAGCAAATGGGCATGTCTCGGATGGTCTTTCAGAAGCTATCAAATGAGCTTCAGCTGAACCATGGCTTGAGGGATAGCCGAGGAATTACAGCTGATGAGCAATTGGCTATATTTCTATATTTTGTTAGCAATGGATCAGTTTCCCAGCTTCTACAGGAGTGATTCCAAAGATCTGGCTCCACCATTTCTATGTGAGCAGTCAGAGCTTATCCTGAGCGTTACTGACTTGTTACTACACAGGTATATTCACAAACTTACAAAAATGTTCTGTGGTTCTTTTTATCGGAAATATGTTAAACCAATGCCGGCCAACTAAGTTCTGTACTCTATTCTTCATAATTCCAAACTCTATCCATTTTTTAAGGACTGCTGTGGTGCAATTGATGGTTCTAGTATAGATTCTTGGGTGAGCGAGCTGGACATTGCACGCTACTGCAACCGCAAAGGCCGAACATCTCAAAATGTCCTTGCTGCATCAGATTTCTTTCTGAAATTTATATATATATTGGCAGGATGAGAGGGTAGTGCTGCAGACTCCCGTGTTTTTGAATATGCTTGCCGATGGGATTTGCAGCTTCCCTCCAGGTGTTTTTTTCTAGCAGATGCTGGATTTTCACTCTGTGATATGATGCTTACATCATACCGTAGAGTCCAATACCATCTGCAAGAGTGGAAATGAGGCAATCAGAGGTATGTCGATCTTTGTTACAAGCTAAATAACACTGATGAATCTTCTAGACCTCAAAATTGTCAAGAACTTTTCAATTTACGTCATGCACAGGCCTGCAATGTTATTGAGCAGGTATTTGAAGTTTTCAAGCGATGATTTGCACTTGCAGTCTCAGCCCCTGAGTACAGCACCAAGTTACAGTCAAGATTCATCTGTGCTATGGGTGCACTGCACAACTTAATTCGTATTCATGAACCAACAAATGAAATTACTCAAGAGTCTGAAATAATGCTACAACGCAATTACTCAGCACTTCTTGCAATGGAGCAGGCACCGTCTACATCATCACATGGCACCAATACATCAAATGACACACCATTCAACTCACCTCAAGAATATCAATAGATTGGAGGGGACATCACTGCAGCAAAACGTCAAAGGACATCAGAGCAGCAAGATGAAATTGCACAGGCAATGTGGGAACAGTATCAGGCTGAACTATGTGCTTGAGGAGAACTGTAATAATGTACTATTATCAAGTAAGTAACATAGACAAAGGAGTGTGGTATAAAGAAGTGTGATAATTAAATGAATGTATGGAAGGATCAGATGGTGGAAAGGGTATATAGGAGGGGTATGATGTTCAAATTAAGCTTCACAACGAGAGAGTGCAGAATGGATGAATGAAGTGCATACAGATTTCTTCTTGAGATTATAGAAAGTATTAGCATAGGCAGGCTGCTCTGTGAATAAGCAGATAATCTTACCAAGCTCCTTATTTGAGTATTCACCATTCTCTTCAAGAAGTGCAATGGCTGCCAACTGACTCTCAGAAGTGGCAGATTCATTATGAGAGGCACTATTCTCAGCAATGAGAAAAGCATTTGCCATCTCACAAATGGCACTGGCTATTTCTGCTTGATCAGCATTATCCTAATAATGGTGGCAGCCATGTTGCTTGTGAACAGATTTGCAAGGAGACTCAGATAATGCCCAAAGGTGCTTTTGAGCAGGTGTTGAAGTCTAATTGAATAAAATTAGATGTGACAAACCTCAAGGTCCTTGGTTGCCTCATCCTTGGAACCTTCCTGAGAGTCTAGAGAAGAGAAGCTGCTCTCATTTCTAAGAGTGCTTTCATCATTCTCATCAGTCTCAGCTGGAAGCACTGCAAGGTCCACAATATTGGGTAGAGATGAGCTAGGTGCACTAGAAGCAAAAGGTGCAGGAGATGAAACAGGTGTTTCACCAGGATGAAATGCACCAGCACCTGTAGCAACAACTCCATGAATCAAATATTCCATCTCATCATAAAGTGGGAAAGGAGTACTCTTCCACTGAGCTGCCTTCTTATGAGCCTAATAGCATTTAGAATCTGAGAATAAACAGTGTTGTGAATGCTTACTGCAAGATAGGCTCATACATCCTTACTTGCAGTGCAGAGCTTGAGTGTATCATCCCAGCCAAAGCCTGTGTAAGGGCGACCTCTAAAGGCTGTGGCTCAGTCACACAGCTGGCAGAGAGAGATCCAAAGTGTATTAGAGTATGTACTGACAATATCATAATAACTACTCACCTGGCAGAGTAAGATCCAAAGAGAACAAGTCTAGGGATTCTCTATGCCAGGTTGGATGCTTCTGGGACTTCTGAAGCATGAGTAACAACTGTACAGTACAACAAAACCTTAAAAACTCGAAAATTGAACAACTGTGCAAACAAGGCAGGAAAACTCCGGACTTTAAAAGTCAGAAAGGCAAACTCCGGCTTATATAAGCAGTCTGGAAGCGGTGCTGAAGGGCCCACACTTGTCTGAATGGTAGCTAAAGAACCAGAGCATCTCAAGGGCTGAGAGTAGTACTAACAGATAGTGTTGAAAGAATAGAAACAGTAAAATGAAATAATGTCAGAAGAAATAAGAGAATGAATGAATGAAGGGAGAGTGAAGAGATAAGGAGTGAGAAAAGAAAGAAATGAGGAGTCTCCTGACAGCCTGAGCAACTACAAATGCCCTTTACTTCAACAAAGCTAGCTTTAATCTGATTAAGAAAATCTGAGTTGACGATCTGGTGTTGATTAAAGAAAGGTATTACTCACATTGCTCAAATGATCAGAGCACTTTGATGTGGTCTTGATGGCTCCAGGTGCATTGGGACACTTGGCAGCAATGGTCTCAGCCACCTTTTGCCAGACTGAAGCCTTCTACCCTGCACCAGATTGATTCCCAGCATCTTTTTCTTCCTTGAGAACATGCAGCATCACACATTGCTGCTCAATTTGCCAGACACAGCGCTGTCCTGTAGCAGGAGCAGCAGTGCCAGCATTATTTGAGCCAGCCTTGTTAGGCACCTTGCATTTACCCATAGCTGTCAAAAGAAGTGCTGTGAAGTTCAATGGCTTAGAGGGTGCGAGAACACAGAGGAGCGATGTTATAATAGGTGGTTGTCATGCTGGAAGCGTACCTCTGAAGCCTGGGTGTTCCCGAACAGCTGTATAGGTCCTGCTAAGGCTATCAGAAAGCGTAGGACCTACACAAGCCTTGCCCAAGACCTATGCCTCCGAATTTGGCAGGCAGGTCTTGAGGGGACTGGGTTCCCAAATAGGCCCTTAGGGAGAATGGAGTCATTCACAAAGGTGTGAAGGACTTAGCATGAAAAGCATTGGAGAATCTCGCCAACATGCACAATGCTATTATTGCAGCATGTGTTATATAGGCACAACATGTGAACAATAGGTGGAGTGATGATCCTGAGCTAATGCCTGGAATGTTAGTATACTTGTCGACTGAGAATCTGAACCTTCCAAGAGGGAGGATGAGAAAGTTGTGCCCAAAATTTATTGGGCCATACAGGGTCTTGGTTGTGGAACCAAGCACATTGGATCATGCCTAAGTTTTATGTGGCGTTACTTAGGCAATATAACACAAACAATAATGCTATGTTTCCTAATTGAATGACACCCAAGGCATATGATTTTGGAGCCAGTGACAAACAGGAGTGGTTTGTCGAAGAGATCCTGGGCCATTGGTGGCAGGGAGGAACACACCTTGAAATCGAGGTATGATGGAGTGCTGGTGATACAACATGGGAGTCATACCACACATGTGCCAAGCTGGCAGCTTTGGATTGGTACTTAGAGCTGCAGGGCGTGAAATGCCCAAGTTAGCTTGCTAAGCGCTCATGTGCTTAGTCTGATAACTGTGATAAGATTTAGACTGGATCAGTCAGAATCTGGATCTGGGAACAGATTTAATTCAGATTGGATCAGTTAGAGTTGAATGAATAAGATAGAGATAATCATTCATCTGATGAGATAGCGCAGATCAGGATGCAGAAATGTTATTTGGATCAGATTATATAACCTGATGACTGGGAATTTTCTTGTTTTTTTTTTCCACTGAGGGACTTACACATTGTCGTTTTTGCCATGTCATACCCATATCAAGATACAGCTAATAAGTCACAGCCTCATAACCCACAGGGTTCTAATGAAGGGGGAGAGCAGCCCCTACAACAACAACCTCAATCACAATCAATGACAACGCTGAGTATGACATTGTTGCCCATGGTGTCTCAGTTTGGACAGACCCCTGCCCAATTTAGACAGATGCCACAATTCTTTCCGCAATTCATGCCAATGCTCTACTTTCCAGGACCAAACAGTCCTGGACAACAGATGGGACAACTGAAGGTGATGTGGGGTATGCCAATGCAGTTTCCGCAGGTGCAGACTCAGAGTACAAGTACAATCCTTTTGAATAAGAACATACTAACAGTGCTACAAATAATGCCCATAGAAGTCGACAAGGAGTCATTGCACACAGGGCCAGGATGAGCCAAGGTTACTCAACCTCAATGACAATAAGATAGGACACCACCTTCTCGAGAGGCTTATAGATGGGAGCGGAGGTGATTGCCTCCCAGAAATGTAATAGCAAGAGGAGGAACCCCCCACAAGTTTATAGGGCATAGGCGAGATGAGGGTGCACTGCAAGCACAAACACAAGGTTAGCTATGACCTCAAACTCTGCCAAAACCATGAACACCGCCACGTCAATGATACGACGCTGTACCAGCAGTCAGGGACACAACATGCACCAGAAGTCAAAATAAACATTTAATCATAAGGCTGAAAACTGTAAGCCTCCTGGTAGCAGTCTCAACAAATTATATCTCCAAAAACACCCCAATAAATACACAGACAGTACAGAACAAAGGGCAGGGACCAGCTCAAGCTATCCACTCAACAATAGTCCAACCACTGTAATGGGGAGGGGAAGCATGGGAGCTGGCAGAAGTGACAAAATGGGATCAATTTGTGATGATCTAGATCAAGATCAGATCTGACAATGCCCAATTTGACATGACTGAAAGGGGAAAGGAAAAGAAGCATGGAGGGATGTCAAAAGAAGCATGGAATGCAGGGAAGCACTAAAAGGGGAAAGAAGGATCTATGAATGGGATCGTGCTAAATGGAGCTGAAGCAAATGGGGAAGTGGCAATCAGAGACATCCAGAGGAATGGTGGAACTGGTGGCACCGAAACATGCCTCCCAAAAGGGAAATTGGACTATCAAATATGTTCTGGAGGCTAGGGAATTGACAACAAAGAGTCAGGTGTAGATAGTGGTCTGTGCACCAGAAAAACAGTATAAATAGCCCAAGTTTAGTAGAGAATAGACAGGCAATTGATAGGCAAAGGCTCAGTGGTTCTCAGGGAGTGAATCACCTAGGCTAGAGTTTATTGAGCACCTCTTCTTGGAAGTCTATTGGAAAACAAAGGCTCGGTAGTTCCTAGGGAGTGAACTGCTTAGGCTGAAGTTGACTGAGAACCTTCTACTGCCCACCAGAGTATTTGATATTCTGAGAAGCACCCAATACACCAAGTTTATCATCAAGCAACAGCGTGGATTAGAGGGAACTTCCTGAGTTACCAATAAGCCCCAGAACTACAGTAGTACTTGCAACCAAGTACTATATCAACAATTGCCCTCCCCTCAGCATGCTCTGTCTCCATGTCGGCTGATGTATGCAGAGAAGGGAAAAGAAAAGGAGGTGGTGACATCTTCTGAGATCTTAGACCCACAGAGTGAGATGGTGTGGAGATGCTTGGTATCTGCTGAACAGAGAGTGCCACCAGAATTGTTGTTTTTAAAGGATCCTGTTGCTCAGATAGTGATAACTGGGCTGTTGGACAAGATTGTTATGCTGCAACAGTGTAAGGGGAATACCATCAAAACCTTTGCAAACACTCTAAAAAGGCGGGCAGCCAGTGTCACTGAAAGAGCAGGCTGAGGCAAAGCACCTTGAAGTCCAGAGCACAGCATGTGACAAGAGGCCGCAAGAGGCAGGAGTTGTAGCTGAGGTGCAGAAGGCACCTTAGCATCAGAAGAAAGCAGAAGAGTTGACTCCAACCTTGTCTGACCTGTATGATGAACTCATGCAGGTAGATGCCAGCTTACAAGGACTATCCTCATCAGCATATGCTCCAGCCCATTCTGCAGGGCCCACAAGGCAGGCAGGTGAGGTAGTGTTGTCAGAGGTCACATTTTCAAAGGGAGTTTCCACTGGAGCTGATAGCTCCACTATGTTGTTCATACCAGTAGTGCAATTTGAGGCATCACTGGATTCCTACATCTCCATGCCTGTGTTGAATGACATCCAGCCAGATGATGAGGTAGAAGGCTGGCTACCTACATTGGCGTCACTCAGACTAGCAGAGCTGAGTGATGAGAGCAATTATGGAGAGCATCCAGAGTCAACCCCATCAGAAGTAGAGACCACTGTTAACCACAGACTGCAGTTAAACAAAAATAAAAAGATCAACTCCAGGACCCAGCATGAGGCTGCATGGCAGGCAAAAGTCAACTTGGACCAGGTGGAGCAGGCCATAGGCAGAATTCTTGATGAACTGCAAGTGTTTATTGACAGCAGGTCTGTTGAACAATCTAACTGGTTCTTTAGTGGTGTGCTGGACCACCACTTCCATTACTCTTGTATCTCCAACACCGTCTTTGTTGGAGACCACACTGTAGCCACCCTTTACCACAAGGCAGAAAGAGATGAAAAATATTCCCTGACCAACCCAGAAGTTGGGAAGGTAGTACTTTGGGGATTTTCAATGAATCCTCAGCAATTGCAAAAGCTCTCTGAGCTTTTGCAAAACAAATTCAAGGCTGTGTCAATGAGGAGAGAGGCATATTACCTGATGCACAAGTTCTAGCACATCAGCTATAACTTTGATGCCTCCCTCTATGACCACACGATGGCTCTGGCATGCACACCAGAGTATGATCACATTACTCTCCCACTTGACCTGTCCTCCCACCACATGAACTTGGTGGTCATGCCAACCTCCGAGGGTTACTTGCAGTAGAAGGACCACAACAGGAAGCTGTTTTTCATACTAACTGGCTTTGACTCTAAAGATACCCAGTTTACCTTTGAACTGAACAAGCTAGCTCAGAACATCTTGTACTTCTGCCATCTGGATATGCAAAACTTGGTGTTGGGCATTGCAGTAAACTATGCTTACCACATCCACTAGAGAACAATAATGGGCCATGCCCTCATCACTGCTGATATCAGAAAGTGTTTCCAGTGGAAAAAATGTAAAAGAAAGCTGTTATGCTATTTCTGATGTATTAATTTCCCACAAAAAGAGTGATTCAACAAAGGAAAGTGCCTTTTTTCTTTGAAAATTGGCACATTGGAAATTGCATAACAGCTTTCTTTTCAAATTTTTCCAATGGAAACACAATTTGGTGCCAGCAGTGCATCCAAGCCCTCTCACTCTTGGGATGAGCCCATGAATGTTTTGCAAGGCTGCTGGCCTTGATCATTGTGCACCCCAGGCTGTATCATGAAGCCATTGCAGCCCATGATGCCACTTATCCCAAGAGTCTGTTCCAACTCATGAGCTGGACATCTGTCCAGCTCACGTTATCCAAGTTTGAGGATGCCATTGCATAAATATCATAGACACAGATATATTGCATACATTGATAGCAAACCACATTCTCATCAAATGGATTGACCATGCCTATACCTTTGGCATGGTCTTCCTCAAAACTCATTTCTCTGAAGCAAACACCTCAATTAACTTGTACCATGAGGTCGACAACAAACATCATTGTCAACTTGACCAATATGGCCAGCTGCCAGCTGTTGTCCAGTGGAATGGCTGAAGAAATCCCACCATTGATGATATGATCTGTCTGCACGCACTACTAACACATGAATACTCAGAAGGTCACAACTACGTCCAGTGGAGGCTGTACTACCCAGTTGGGCTAAACCCCAACCAACATGATCTTTGGCAGTGCCAGTCTTGCCATGGGCTATATTCACCCCCATCTGAGGTACAACCTACCACAGATCAGGATCCAGTTACCTCAACATTGGCCATGCCAGTCACCTCAATACTGAGATGAGGATTGACCTAGCTAGTGAGTTGGCATGTCTGCCATCTGCATAAAGTCATAGGCAGTTTATTCTTTTGTCAATTGTATTGTTGGTTAATGTTGGCTGGTGTATTTTTGAACAGATGAATAAGGATTTTGAGCCATAGAAGTAACCTGCCTCCACCTTATTGAACATTTAAGATTTTTTATTCTATTATGCTGCATGAGGACTATACCATGTCTGCCCATATGTAGACTGCCTAGCAGTCTAGATGGAGGGCATGTAATGAACAGTAGACGTAGAGCTTGACTCTATGGCATTGTGTCAATGACTATTGGACTCATATAATTATTTCAGTAAATAATTATATTTATTCAATTTTACTGTCATACATAGTACTAGAATCAAACACCAATCTGGTTCTGCTGTGACCATAAGGCTAAGCTATTTTACTTGACATTGTTTCAGTTGGACTGTCCATACTGTGATATGAGATGGTCAATCAAAACTGTCTGTAATGTGAGGAGGACTTTAATTCAGTGGGAGGCTTTCTTTCTCTTTGGTTAGTTATCTTTTTTTGGTCACTTTGCATTTTGTCTCTGAGTGGGGGTGTCAAAGGTTGAATTTAGCAAAAAGTGCATCACATTAGAATTACATAATTACAAGTTAGTTCCGAGATCTACTTTAGCAGACTAAGGTTTTACTACCTGCCTTGGCACACATTGTATGCCCAAAATTTGTGCCCCTCATGTGATCTCAGCTATTGCTGTGTCTCTTCCTCTACAGGCTATGTCCTTGATATTTGCTCCCTTTTGGCTATCTTTACCAGCTATTACTACCAGCTATTCCTATCATGTTCTCAAAATTTACTCTCTTTTGGCTATCTTTACCAGCTATTATATTGCTCCTCTTTTCTGCTATTTCTGCTGAGTAATTAATCAATTTTTTTATGTTAAAGGATTATACTTTTATTTTCTATATATCTATATTTTAAGTTGTTCTTTTTCTGTATTGAGTGCATTATTGTTTTTTTTTACCAAGTTGAGAGATTCTGTTTTTTTTTTCTTCATATATATATATATATGTTTTTTGAATAAGTGTATATGTTTTTTTCTTGAATATGTAATTTGTTTCATGTTGTTAAATGCCTTGTTTATTATTGTAATTTATTACATCTAGTACCTAGAAAGAGGAGCATGCATGAAAATTGTACAATTATGTGAATTTTTTTTTTTGCTCTAGCAGTCATTATTCTGTTCTCTTTATTTATTTTCATCTTTGAAAATTAAACCACATTGTCTTTGGTATTCATTGTGCTTATATAAGCTGATACTCCATCAACAGTTTATGTAAGCTGTTGCTCCAGCAATGGTTTACATCAGCTGATACTCTATCAATAGTTTATGTAAGCTATTGCTCCAGCAATGGTTTATATAAGCTAATGCTCTAGCAGTAGTTTATATACTGTGCCATGACGAGATATGCAACTTTTGAACAAATGATTTTCTGTAGCTCTGTCCCTTCAGCTTATGACCTTTATTTTTTTGTATCAACTAGAAGAACATCCAATCTCAAGGTCTACATTTTTTATTTGTGAAAAACTTGAGAGGAAACTTTGTCGGCCAATGGCCGAGCACGACATATCAAAAGTACGTAGATATGCAACCACCGGTCACGCATGGTCACATCTCAAATCCTGACTCTGCTCACAATCGGCTCATTCACGCAAAGGCTCGCAATAAGGTTTGTTTGGCTTTTTAAATTGAGATATATTACTAAGGAAAGTTATAGTAGTATGCACCAGTGTAATATGTTCCATCTATGGGGTAGGAATAAAGTCCCTGATGTGTCAAAGGACCAGCCTGTAGACTCAGATCCTGAGCACAATGATCAATGGGAATGGGATTAATTTGAGTCAAAGTCGCAGAGGAATGAGTCAGAGGGAAATCAGATGAAGAAGGAGTATTGGACAGGTCAAGTTGACAATGTTATAGTGGTGTGCCGTGACCCAGACTTGAATCTTCAGGAGCAGTGCATTTGCAATGAAATAAACCAACAAATTGTGGTTTACTCTTCAAATCTTCATCCTCAGTGAACTTAGCCTTGATACAATCCTGTAAGTCAGCCTTTGTGCCATTTATAGATAAACCAAGAACCGAGGCAAGATCTTGAAGTGCTGTCTTGTTCTGGCCTCTGATTGTACCAGAAAAGAGCATCTACATACCTATTGTGGCTTGACGAATCAAGTTTTCCTTGTCCACTGCATTTTTTTTGGCCTTCTTTTCTGCCTTCTGTCGGTCCTTCTCCTCCCGAATTGCCTGCTCTTTCCTCGCCTCTGCTAGCCCCTCCTCTGATGTCATCACTCAGGCAGATGTATTGATTTGTCGTCCTTGCTTCAATTTTTCTTTCTTCGGTAGTGTTAACCCATTGTGTCGATGCCAGAGTGTACTTTTATAGACTTTGTAATACCTTGCAGCATCTGCCACTGTACAAAATACTCCATTTTTTAGGTCTCTAAGAGCCTATTGAATGAGTTTCTCTGTAGAATTGCTCAGAGAATTATGGTGGGTTGCTGTGCATGTCATTTTGTCGAGGACTTGGAAACTTGTTTGGGCAGGCTACCAAATTAGGCATTGCCGCCGCCAGGCCACATGCAGAGCTTCAATCTCATTGAGAATGTCATGCTCCCACATAGATCCTTCTCATCGAGGCCTTTTCAGGGTATGTAGAGCCTCAGAAAATTGGATTTGAGCTGTATTGAATGTATTAAGCAATGTTATCATGTAAAAAGTACAATAGTTTATCAAGAATCATTTCACCAATGATGAGGTGGTCACAAAATCAGACTTTTTGAGCACTATCAGATTTATTAAAGCTCAACAACCAAAGGATCCTTTGAAATATCTATAGCAACATATTTATATAGACTCTATACATGTATGAGATTTTTATGGTGCTCAAAAAGTACGCCAATGGAGCTGAGGAAAGGAAGTTGCACAAGTGAGCTCGGTTGCATATCTCGTCACAGCACAGTAGGATATAGTGCTAAATTGAATTTTTAGTCTCTATGTTGTATTTGTCTACTTATCAATACATATCATACTATCCAATTCTTAGATTTATGCTGATAAACACTAATATATATGATCAACTTCCTCAATCATTGAAAAACCCCTCTCTTCAAACTGCTGGGAGACATTCCACTAAGCCACTGTTGGAATGTTTCCCAACACAAACTCACTCAAAAGCTCAACTCATTTAAATTTGAGCTCAAGTTTCATATAAATAGTAGCTAAAACTGCTTTAGTAATTGTGTTATTGGTCTCTTTTTGACTATTCAATTTTATAAACAGTCATTGACAAAACTCTACTGTAGACCTCGGTATTGCCGTGCACTGCAGCAGCCCATCCCTATTGATATTGCCATGTTTGTAACCAAATAAACAAGTCATGTTTTGTTGCGTTCTTCCTTGACGGTCAGCTTTTAATTGTCTCTAGTTAGCTCTTCCAGCTCTCCCACCTCTCGCGGCCACCCTCACATTCTCCACAGTCAGCTCTTAGTGCCCTAGCCCTCTGATAAAACTCTCATTTTGCATCACTGGCCATGCCTTTGTGTAGTGGTTTGGGTTCTTGCTATAGAAA
>QGOA01000718.1:0-21419 GCA_003313075.1 Termitomyces sp. MG16
GGGGTCCTCGGGGTTCTCGGGATTGGGGGACGGGGCGCTGATAACCGTAGTAGGGGGTGGGTGCAAAGGGGCCCTCGCTGGGGGGAATCGGGCGAGGTCCACTGGGTACGGGTGGGGTCTCCGGCAGGCCCCCGGGGATGCTCCGGTACGAGGGGACCTCCACGGGTCGTGCCATGGCTAAATTGGGTGGAGGGGCCCAGCTGGCTGAGGGCCCCAGGTCGTAGAGGGACGGGTCGGGGGCCCAGTGGCGGTGGAGATATGGAGGATCGTACGGGAGAGGTGGGTAGACGGGGCGTGGGGTCTGCGCGGAGTAGTGGTCAGGTACCGGGCGTCCGTAAGGGTCGGTCTGGTACCCAGTGGGGTAGTAAGTGTGAGTATACGTAGCCATCAAGAACGGTGTAAGGAGAGAGTCTTGATATTATGTCAGGTTCCGCTGAGTCGGGGGCCTTCCGGGAAAGCAACGCCCTTACGATGCGGACTTGACCTACGAATACTCGGGTGTCTGGAACTCCGGGACTAGGATTCCGGGGTTCAAGACGTGGACAGGGAAATCCCGAGAGAGGGGACTTAGTCCGGGGGTTTTGGGTAGATGGGTAACGGGGAAGTTTGGGTGGGGGTTGAGTCGTGAACCGGGGGTTCTAAGACGAGACCAAGTTAGTAAGTTAAAGTCGTGAAGTGCGTACCAATCTTAGAGCACGCGATTTTCCAAGCGTGCCAGTCAAGCGTGCCAGTCAATGCGTACCAGTCAAATAGAGGGCACGCAACAATCCAAGTGAAGCAGAGTAACAGTGTATGTAATATCAAGACTACCGAATACAACAGAGAGCTACGCTATAAGTACTACGGGGCCGGGTCTCAGGGTTCCAGGATGTCTGGGATGGGTTTCGGGGGTCATTGAGTAGCGGCAGGGGCTGCATACCGGGATCGCGCGTGTGGGGCACGCGATCAATTGGCACAGATAGAGCTGTGATGCATGATGCACGATGGCCGGGAACGAGTTGCGTGATCCGATCGTTGATCAGGGCTGGTAGCGGCTGATGGCGGTCCTTGACGCGCATGATGGTGGTGTCGGCGGTCGTGATGGCGGGGTGTGTCCTGTGGGGTCGGAGGGAGGATCCCGGATGGTGTTCCGGGGGTGTTCCGGGGTGGGCCCGGAGGGGAGGGGTCGTAACATCAAGCAAGTGAATGGTTCTCAGTTGATGCAGAAGCTGATAAAAAAAATAGACACTTTTATATTATTACCTGCAGTAAATATTATTAATTTGAAGATTTGAAAAAGAGAAGTCAAACTACAAGAAAAATTTTTAAAATCTCAATGAAAGAACATTTTAGATTTTTTAAATCAGACAGCAATTATTAATAATGCATCTAAAACCAAATTAGTTTCTACTTTACTTAATATAAAATATTTATCTTCTGCTAATATATCATTAAATGCACCTGCACCTCAAACAAAAAGTTTAAATAATAGCAACCTAATTGAGCGCATCAGTTCAGAAGAAACTTTAAATGAAAAACGATCAATTGTGTTTAAAATTATTTGTAAAGCTTTTTTCAAATATATCGATGATGAAGCAGCCAGTATCAATAATATTTTATCACCAAATTATCAACCTTATTTGCACTTTCATTTTTCAAGACCTGGTGGTACTGGAAAAACTTATATTGTTAAAGTCGTACAAAGAGTTATAGAAGTTTATCAATGTAAACAAAGATTGTGCTTTTTAGCACCAAGTAGTATTGCAGCTGCACTTATTGATGGATTAACTATCCATAAAGGTCTATCTATCAAAGTTCAGAAAAAAAATAAAGGTAAAGGTAAACCTGATGATTCTAAAGAAGATTATTCTGTTATAATGACCATTGCTAAAAAAAAGTAATCTTTTTGAAGAATTTAAAAATGTTATAATGCTTCTTATTGATGAAGTATCTCTGCTTAGCTGTCATTTATTATCAGATGTAGATTGCTCTTTACGAATAGTAAAAAGTAATAATAAACTATTTGGTGGAATTTTGATAATTTTTTCAGGTGATTTTTATCAATATCCACCTGTTGGGGGAACTCCTTTATATAAACCTGTAACAAATTCTACTAATATGTCTTCTCAGCAATTATTGACTTGTCTTGGTCAGTTAGTATGGAAATTAGTTACTAAAGTAATAAACTTGGAAGAGCAACAGCATATGAAAAAAAATCCTGAATATGCTGCAGCTATTTTATGGTTGCGAAAGAGAAAATGCACAAAGAAAGTGAGTTATTTATTCAATAGTCAAGTGATTAAATCTTTTGAAAATCCAGATAGATTAAATATGACTTGTAATAGTAGACAATATTTAACTGCAATAGTACAAACTAACAATCTTCATCAGGCTATAAATTTTCAAAAAGCAAAATCCATTGCTCAAGGTAACATTAATATTTGTGCTGCAAATGACACAGTTAAAAAAAAACAATATCAGAACCTGCTAAATCTGAATTTTTAAAACTGAATGTTTCTAAGTTTGCTAATAAAGGTGCTTTACCTGGTTTTCTTCTTTTATATATAGGAATGCCTATTGTTCTGTGCAATCAAAATCTATCTACTGAATTAGATATTACTAATAGTGCTCATGGAATATTGAAGAAATATAACATTGAAACTTGTTTATCTGGTTATACTTATTGCACTAGTGCGATTATTGAATTTTCAAGAAGCAATGTATCTTTTTCAAATCTACCTAATCAGTATTTTCCAATTGAACCTCTATCCTGAAAATTTCAACATTTAGTACAATTAGATAAAATAAATTTCAACATTTAGTACAATTAGATAAAATATTACGTTATTGTTTATCTAGACAAATGTTTATATAATTGTTATATAATTGTTCATCTGGACAAATACTTATGTAATTGTTTATTTGTCTATAAGGTAGCTTCTCTATAAACAACTACGTATCTGTGCTCTGAATTTTTGTAATTGCATCAGAAGTTTCATGAATCTCTGAATTTGACATATAATTTCTGAAGTTTATCACAAAGTGCAATGACCTCTGCATATAAGACATCTCTGACTTTCTATGATAAAATAGAAGACTGTGAAAAGCTCAAGGCACCATTCACCTTGAACCAAAAATATTTATAAATCTATCTCTGGAAAGATGTCAGATTGTTGATCTGCAAAAACAAAGACAATGATCATCAGTCATGAAAAGTGAAGTTTCCACGCTTTGTACTGTGGGCAGAATTTACAGAGATCCTTAGTGCATCTTTCAACTGAATGATCTTTTGCTTCTGATTTTATAGAGTGCTGACTTCCATATTCCATGATTTGGTAAATAAGATGAGCTTTATTTGATTTTCAAGATGATTAAAATTAGATTTATATGTTTCAAGAAGGCTTGTAGAAATAGTCAATGAGTTGCATGACTGTCATTAGTCATAGTGACTTGTCATCTCACACTGTGCTCATAGTGCTGATAACTTAGTTTCCACTATACTATGTGTCACATTCAAGTTCCTCTCTTAATGTCCCTATTACACAAATTTCATACTACATTCTACTAATTTTACTTACTCAGTCTCTTGTAGTTAGCTTGAATCTCTCAGCCTCTTTCTCAGAAGTGGGTTTTTCTGATGTTTAATAACTTATTTTCAGGACTTAAGAAATTCTATTCTTACAACATCATGCTAGTATTCGCACTAAAAAAAATTATCATATTAATATTATAATAAAGCTCCAGATTCAAATATTGCTATTTTTATGCAACAAACATATTTTGTGAGATTGAAAATATTATTGCAAATAGCCATCAAGCAGGACATTATCTGAAAATTATTGTTATATAACTTTGAATGACAAAGAAGCGAGTACAAACTGTAAAATTGGCATGAAGAAACAACAACATCGTAAGTTGTGGCAGGCTAATAGAACAAATATTTAGATGAAGGTATTGTCATACGTTTGAATGCATCCTATCCAGGACCACCTCTCATACATTTATACATGAATAAACATATGGTTGCAAGGTCTAACAATTTCATAGTATTGCCTTGAAAACCCAAAGCATAAGCTGCCTTCTTCAACAATATAAAGACATGTGTCTGATGTGCCAGAAACACCACATAGACATCTTAAAATGCCTTATACCCAGTTATAGAATGACCAGTACTGTGAAGACTGTGTATACAGAAATACCAATAAACTATTTTATGTGCTCTTGACTGGTTCTTGATGGAGGCTTCAAAGGCCTGACTATTCTTTTGATGATCCATGTAATTCCAGTTGATAAGTGCACTGTAAAGCTTGAAATAGTTGCAAAGAGAAAATGATGCTAAAAAACCGTCCCAAGTACTCATATCTGGCATATAAAGATATTTGTAATCTAAACAGTTAATATAGCAGTGTAAAAATAAATAAAAAAATAAAATAAACATACCAATAATGCTGTTATATAAACGCTTAAAGTACCAGTAATAATATGCTAGCATATGAACTAATAGTGTATGGGAGGCCATTCCATGGTCAGTGTTGGTAAGAACGTTGCTGCCTAAAAAATGGTGATACATTCCAATAATGGAGTCTATCAGAGCCAAAGCAAGATAATAGTGACCTCCCAAACAAATCAATAGAATAGGTGTTACAACACAATGCAGTAAGTTAGGTTGCATTATGCTAATTGTTAATTTTAATACAAGATAAGGATGAATCAGTGGATGTGATTGCCCAATGCATGTCAGAAAGCAGATATTGGCCAATAGATCTGCAATAAGAAGACTGACCATTGGCTTCTGATCACACATACTATTCACCAGATATA
The DNA here is from genome assembly GCA_003313075.1 of Termitomyces sp. MG16. NCBI lineage: Eukaryota > Fungi > Basidiomycota > Agaricomycetes > Agaricales > Lyophyllaceae > Termitomyces > Termitomyces sp. MG16. The sequence goes on from QGOA01000718.1 coordinate 4,801, forward strand.
GGTAGTAAGGGGAATGGATCACGATTAGTGGACATATAGAGTGCACTCATTGCACGTGAAGGCGTAGAAGAAGCAGCAACAAAAAGATCATGAGGCAATCCTCTGCGTATACGGTCAGTATCCAATAAAGTAAAATCTGATCATAAAATTTCAGTGAAAGTACGCATCACAAGTATGATAACAGAACATAGATAGTAGTGACACTATGAATATTGCATATAGACAACAAGACAGATTTGTTGAATCTCTTGTCAGAAACATTGCATACCTTCATTAAAACAGCAGAATGTGTTTTCAGTTGCTTAGCAATGGTATAATTGGTCAAATCGTAAAAATCAGCGAATGCCATGACTTTAACCAAAGATAGTTGAGATAAACCTTGAATCACAGATTTGTTGAGTGATTAGAACCATGTAAGATCCTCTTCAAGCTAGTCAAGCGTACGTTAAGCACAAACAGACCAATTAACATGATATATATAAAACTGTGGAATAAGTTTGTAAGTGCAATTTATACTGTAAATGGGATACTCGACAGGACAATCCCCAACAGAAATCTAAATCCTTTTTTTTTTAAAAAAAAAAAAAGAAAGAAAACAATCAGGCCATTGATAACTAAGCAGCATGAACAGAAAATTACAGTGTCTTCAAATGTCAAATCAATAAGGGTAGTCAGCTTAGCAGCGCCTTTATATGAGGAAGGTAAATTTCTAGAATATTTAACTACAATATTAAACTTACTGCATTTCTGATATGTAGTACTTGATATACTCAAAGAACGCTGGGGTGCAGTAGCATTAGCACAACCTTTATGGTGTGTATTTCTTTGTTTGGTATGCAGGGTACGATATATTGGTTTGATATATTTATTTGTGGTACTAACAGAAACTTCCTGGATCGAATGTACAATGGTGTCAGACTTGTCTGAGAAAGACCAATCGGATGATGAAGGGGAATTAGGTGAATCTATCAACAATAACAAGCATGAAAATGCATAAAATGAGTAAATATAATTAAAATAATTCACTGTATAGACTGTGAATAATCATAGAATCTGAAGGGTCGTCTACAGACTGAGAAGGGGTAGTATCGTCAATTGTATCCATAGGATCAGATATCATAGAAGGAGAATTGTTATCTGGAACAGACATGCACTTCAGGGCATGCCAGAGATTTCTGAAGAAACATTCATTAAAAACAGGTCATGTAATTTTTAATGAGTGTTTCTCTAGAAACTTTTATAAAAATTTCTTAATAAGGCAATTTTTTCAGAATTTACTAGAGAAATACTTGTTAAAAATTATCTGACCTGTTTCTAATTGATGTTTCTCCAGAAATTTCTGGTATGCTCTGAAGTGATGGTATCTGCAACTGTTATACTATTAATAAATGAAGTCAGTTGTGAAGGAATAGGTGCAGCGATTAAAGGATTATTTTGAACCAATGGAGACACATCGTTATCCACAATCGGTATGTTTCTGATGAAAGAAGTTAGTGGTAATTGAGAAGAACTAACAATTGGAGATAAGATTTCTTTGTCAATCGGAAACAGTATGGTATTGATTAATCTATAAAACAAAGACAATTGAGACAGCATAGAGATGATGTTTAAAGCATAAGTATCCTCAACAACTGATAACGGCACAGTGTTGATCAGCCTACAAGACGAAGACAATTGAGACAGCATGGACACAATGTTTAAAGCATGAATATCATCAACAACCAGTAATAGCATGGTGTTGATCAATCTATGAGATAGAGACAATTGAGACAACATAGACATGGCATTTGAGGCATAGATATCATCAACAACCGGTAATGGCATGCTGCTGTTCAAAGTATGTAGCAGATGATGTAAATGCAGATGATGAACGGAAAAGGGTAAATCGCCATAAGAAATTTCAGGTATTTGTTCAACCTGTGACTCATGAGGAGCTGTCAATAGATGGGAAGGACTAGGAGTTCCTTTAACTAGAGAAAGCCAATCAGGAGCTGCTTTGAATACAACTCCTTCAAAAATCCTGAAATGCTACAGCAAGTTCATGGATAAGGTTACTTCCCAATGCAGCGGAAAACAGGACCTTTCACAATGCCCTATCTGCTCTTATAATGGCAGATGGACATTCCAAACTACCAATATGTTTCCACAACTATTTAAAATTTATAAGTCGTGAATAAGCTGTATATACATAAGCTAAAAGAATGACTCACATTGAATACTGTTTCCTTTGCACCAACTTCATTGTATTCTCAAGAGTGGAGAAGCATCAGCGGCAATACAGATAAAACTATATATAAATAATTATAAAGCAACCTAGTATGGCCTCAGACTTCCAAAGTATAAGATTCACAAATGTACTTGACCTCAGCCTGGTCACTTTCTGAGCTGAAATAACAAATATTAAGATTTGTAAACAAACACAATAAGATACATTTACTCTGAAGCAATCATATTTTCCAGAGCCTTCATATCAGTCAGAAGTGACAGATTTTTCTGTATATGCTGTGTTAGAATGGAAAAAAAACTTCATAATAATACCAGAATAAATGTCTTGAGAAGACATCTCAGATGTAAAGCAGCAGAGGTTAAGTTGATCAAGGTTGTCATGATATTTTTTTTCCCAATGTGCTTTGCTAAACTGGAATAAAGATGCACTAATGGTCCACTAGAAATAGGTGGAGCTGTGGCATCAACAAATGTTTTCTCTCTACAGGCCTTAGCATGAAGTGCCTGTATATGTTTTTTAAATGCTTTATAGGACTTGTCTAACAGTAAATATATATTATTCAATGAATCCATAGGCTATAACAGGGTAGAGCATCACAACGGTATGTGTCAAACGTTGTATGGGAGCTTGCTTTGTGCCATACCATATGTGTCTGGAGCAGAGCAGTCCCCACAGTGCCATAGAATACAGAGCTGTAGACATGTCACAATATGCTGTATAACACAGTCCAGTGGATCAATAAAAGATGGGCACACATATGTGCACGCAGGCCCAGCGGATGCCAGCGGACACTAGCAGACGTCAATGTGCATCAGCGGCCGCCAGCGGGCATCAGCCCACGAGTGAAAACCTCCTCTATTGGCAGACTTCATGGCATGAATAAACCCTCCTCGAGGTTCTCCACTTCCCTTCCCTCTCCATTCCTCCCCACAATAACTTGAGGTTGCGCATCTCCCCTTCCCTCCTTTTCCCACCCCTGACGCCAGCGTATATCTACAAAAGGGCCCTGCAAACCTACGCATGCCTACGCAAGCCACCAGCAAACATCTATGCAGACATACGTCGATAGACTCAAACCTACATGGGCCTACGCAGGCCTGCACAGAGCACCAGCAGACATCCACAGAGGCCTATGCAGGTCTACGGAGTCTGGTTGAACCAAGGAAAAAGGTAACTTTGTCTTGCCTACTATATGCCTGTGGGGAGGAATCGAACTCCCGGCCTTGAAAAAGCCTCCAGCAATGGAACGCACATTTAACCGTTGCACCACAGGTCTGTTACTAATAGATAGATTCAAAGGTCGGATAACACAATGAACGGACGCCCATCTACGTTTCCACAGGTTCCTGTATGGATTTTTTGAGGTGGAAGGGGGGTGGCATACCTCTCAAAAGAGTTTTTGTGGCTTGAAAGAGGCATTGGCATCAGCAGCCATCAGCTGGCATCCATCAGAGTTTGTCAGCAGCCGTCGTGACCTGCTGGCATCCGTTGGCATCTGTTGGCATCCGTCATGCATCCGTCAGCATCTGCCGGATATCTGCTGGTATCCATCAGCATCCATAGGAATCTGTTGGCAACCTCTGGCATCGTCTAGCATTGTCCAGCATCAGGGCAGGAGAGAAGGAAATGGGGTGCGTGGGTGTCCGCCGCATGGGGTGGCATCTCAAAGAGCATGGGAGGTGGCGGAAGAGGGATGAAGATGGGGAGAAAGAGAGGAAAGGAGGAAGGGGAAGAGCGTAGGTGTCCACTGGTACGCCAGCAAATGTAGCAGATATCGAATGTCAGGTCAGGAGAGAGGAGAGAAGCGGGATGCATGTGGTGGACAGGAGTGGTGTGTGAGGTAGTGTGGGGAGTGGAGAGGATGGCACTGAAGAGAAAGAGGTGGAAGGGCAGAAGAGGATGCGTGAGTGTCCGCTGTTCACTAGCATGCCAGCAGACAGTAGCTGACAGTAGCTGACATCGGCATGTGAGCCAGCTGACATCAGCGGTGCAACTAGTCCCAGTGGTTCAGTAGAATATTTGTTTATTGATATTCAATATTGTGTACAGCGGTGGGTTCTACTCCCCCTACTCCACCTTAACAGGGACTAATGGTGTGTTTTTATATAGGTGCATTTTTGCTCTACATGTATATCGTACTGACCTGTAGTAAGCGCCTGTGGTAGTTGATCTGACCAAAACTCTAGCAATTACTGAAGCGGGATAGGATGGAGGAGTTGACACATGAGATCATTCCAAAGCTCATGACAAGTGACGATACACCAGAGCTGACTACCTTTTTTACAAAGACCAGCACTATCCAGCCACAGTGTATTATCAACTGGTCATGAGCTCTGGAATAAACACACACACAAACTCGTCCATCTTATGCCACTGCAGAAATCTCTGGAGTTTTCAATGGATCAAATTCATGATGCTAGCAGACGTCAGCGAACTCACCTCTTGTGCACAATATGAAATATCAATTTATGAATATTCCATTGTACTACAGGCGCTTACTACAAGTCAGGACGGTGTTCATATAGTGCACAAACAGACCCATACAGAATTTGAATAGATAGAGATTTTACTGCAACTGGTGCATCTGTATTGAATTGACAATATTAGACTGATATTTATTTATACCATAGAAGTATACAGGAAAGAGGAAAACCATGGTTTGTAGCGGAATATTAGACTGATATTGATTTATACCATAGCATTATACATGAAGCATCTGTGGTGTAGTGGAATATTTCCCATTGGTATTCCTTGTATCTTGCATTAGGCGGGTTTGACTCCTCCTAGTGCATTGAGATTGAACTTAAATATTTTTGACCACACACAGAATAATAGACTGATGTTTATTTACATCATAGCAATGTACAGTAAGCATCGGTGGTCTAGTGGAATATTATCTATTGGTCTTTATTATGTTTTGCAGTAGATGGATTTGATTCCTACTAGTGCATTTACGTCAAACTGTTTAGAATTTTTGACCTGCTTAGCTAATTGTTATTTACTATACAGTAAGATAAACAAAGTAAGATCCTAATTTAAATAGGCTGACATGATATCTATTTAGACTATAGCAGTGTACATTAAACATTGATAGTCTAGTGGAATATTATCCATTGGTGTTCATTGTGTGTTGCAGTAGGTGGGTTTGACTCCTGCTTAGTGCAATGAATATTAAGACGTTTGCTATTTTTGGCCTGCTTAGCTAATTGTTATTTACTAAACTGTAAGATAAACAATGTAAGGTTTTGTCAAGCAATAAATCAAACTTCTTTTGTAATTTAAACAGGGTCACATGATATCTATTTTCAGAACTTGCTTCGTGTAAAGTTCTCGTCTATTTTTTTAATCCTCCATCCGCCATGTCTAATGAAGAACTCCACCAATAGGTCGTTGACATGGATGTTCAAGTATTATACCTTGCTCTCAGAGGAGACTTGCGACAACTCAAAGCACAGCAGAAGGACCTGATAAGATACAAGCACTCCTGTCTAATAGACATGCACTAATAGTCATTCTGTAGATTGACATGTGGTTCAAGGTTAGGGATGTCAAGGATGACAAGAAACTCCTCCTTGATGCCAGGAGAAGTTTCATCAACAAAGTTATCCTGCTACTTCAGAGCAAGCTTTCTGACGAGGATATGACTAGGCGGTTGAAAAATGCTGTGAAGAAATGGATCCAGAGGAGCAGAAGGGAGGAAAAACCAAATGGAGGTGAAGAATGACCTGATCTGTCAACCAAGGCCGGTTCATCGATGGCACTGGCATGAGAAGACCAGATAGGTCATAGACTGGCAGCAGAAGATTTGTCTGGTCCGTCACCAATTCCAAAGAAGAGAAAACGACTGAGTCCTCCAGCAGCAGGAGATTTGTCTGGTCCGTTGCCAAATTCCAAGAAGCTAAAACAGGTGACCTATATTGGTCAACATCCTTCTGGTACCTATCGTCAACAGAAGGAGCAGGAGGACAAGAATGAGGACGAGGATGAAGAGGAAGAGGAAGAGGAAAAACAAGAGGGCAGGATATCAAAGAAGGAAATTACTAGAGGGATGCTGTTGGGCAGGTATCTGAGGACAGCACCTCGTCGCGAGGGTTAGCACATCAACTCTCCTTGCCAATATTGTGCAAGTAAGCGGCTACAGTGTGTCAGGACAAAGGGCAGCACTGCATGCAATCTCTGCTGGCTCATTCGCAAACGAACATGCAGCCTGACAATTGTCAAAAAAACCATCAAGCCCAGCAACAAGGGAAAGGGGAAAAAACTACTGAGAAAGAAGTCAGTGATGATTATTGAGAGTGATGACGGTATGAAACTCTTTTTCTGCTCAAATAGCTAACCAATAGTTAGCAAATGAACCAGCCAGTCCAATCATGGGACCATCAAAACCGTCTGTCCATCCATCTCAACCGTTGACCTCTAACCAGCCAGCAGATCCTCTTCTGGTCAAGAGAAAGAGCAAGGAGCGGGCAATGGAGTCTAGTCACAGTGAGGACATTGTGGCTGGTGTAATGGCAGGGGTGGAGAGCTGTTTGGACAGGATGGAGAATGGGTTCCAGGAAGCATTGCAGAATGTTGGGGAGCAGGTGCAGGACAGGTTTGTCATGGCTGAGGTGAGCTGGTGATGATGTCCAAAGTTTGGTCAGTAACAAATATAACTATAGTGTTACCATACCAAAAGCTTGTGTTGGGCATGCTATAAGTGATGTGAGGAGTCCTGGGCAGGTCTCAGAGAATGCGCCTGTGAAAAAGAGGAAAAGTTGGTAAGGGAGTCGGCAAGTGTAAAGCGCTAAGATAAAGCGCCTATAAAAGAAGCGGTAAGCAAACACGGCAATGTCAGCGGCAAGAACACAGTAAGGTTAGTGAAGTCTAAGCGTCGTTAATGCCTGCCGTAGCTGCAAGGCGCGAATAGATGGAAAGCTAGCAATAGTCTGCAAGCACTGATGAGTTCAACGTTGCCGGCTGTAAATGTGGTCTTGAGCGTAAGGGAGACTGAAGTAAGGGAAAACTCCGTTCTATTGTTCGATGGATATGTACAAGTTGGTAAGTACTTTATATACTACAAGAAGTTCACTGTCGCCAGTGACTAACCATTGCCAAAGTGCGGTCAACTAGAAAATTTCATAGGGGTAGCTCCGACAGTTTCAGATCCCTACCGTCCATTCAAGACCCTTAGCGGCGCCAGGTGGCAGATCACAATGCTAAACCATCAATCCATCACTCTTCTGTCTGTCCAAAATGCTTAGCAATGTCAGGCAGCAGATTGAGGCACTAAGCGATGTCAGACGGCAGATCAAGGCGCTAAGCAATGTCAGACACCAAGGTCAAACGCCAAGCTGTCCGTCAGTTTTTGATAGATCATCAGGCTTCTCCCTAAGCACTGTTGTCAGTGACTGATGCCATCTGTCAGTTGTCATTCTGTCTGCCGTTGGCACTATCACTGATCGGATCTGCTTCTTGCCATACACGGCCGTCAAATATTGCCAAAATTAGTTAATTAGCATGTGCTAAGGTATCCTGAGCCTGTGCCATGTTGCCGTAGCCTGCCGTTGATGTGCTGATCCTGTATGAGGTCCTATCACTGGTTACTGCATATTGAGAACTTCTTCCATCGCTACTAGACTCAGGTTGACACGCTTGGTGGCCGCATGAAAACCCTGCAAATCAATGTTTCTCGTGCAGGTGAGACACTTGCATCCCACGACAGACAGATCTGCCAGATGGAGGAGCAGATCCGCCATATTTGGGGTATGGTTGACATTTTGCAGAGTGAACTTCACATCTCTACTCGTCTCTCCAGTCTGTCAGCTCAGAATGATGTGGCAGTGCATCCAACAGGGCACAGTGGACTTGGACCCATCATTGAAGAGGAAGAAACCACTCCTGACCCCATCGCTGACCAATCCCCTGCCACTGCTGACATATTCGTTCTCACTGGTGACACCTCTGCCCTCGCCACTGACCAATCCCATCACACCACTGACTTATCTGCTCTCACCATCGCTCCATCCCTGCTTCAACAAACATCCTCAGAGACGTCTCCTGCATGAACATCTCCGTCACCCCTCAACCATCTTCTATCCCTCTGCCAGTCTCTGCTGAGGACTCTCTCTCTGGCCCAAGGGGATGGGCTTGCAGCAACTCCCAAAGTAGTCAGCCACCAATGCAACAGACCCAATCATCCAGTCAGCTTACTGAGAGACGGAAGGCAACAGATGACAAGTGAAGATGGACAGTTTAAGATGGATGGTTTGTTATTGTACAATATTTTTTTTCATTATGATAGACATTGCTACATTTTTGTAACACTATAGTTTACAAAAATGTAATGTAACATTTCCTCCTTCCCCCCATCAATGACGGCGGACTGGTCGAATGACCTTAGTGTGGCTGCTACTCCTTTTTGCTGGTGCAGACATATCAATGTATCGAGCTGCATCTTCCTATAGCATTTGTGCTTGAGACTTGCAGAGTCGCTTGGAATTTGTTGACAATTGGTTAGGCAATGCCTTGCGCTTCTTTTGGTTTTGTAATGCCAGCCTTCCCTCACCTTCAAATTGTTCATTGTCCTCATCTTGAAGAATGCCTTCTTGACACTCTATATCTAGGGGAACTATCACTAGGGCCATTAATTGGAGGGTCTGGATAGCTCCATCCTCTTTGTTGTAAGAGATGGATGGTAGTGGCATCTACTACTGCTGTATCATCACCACATTCATCATGAACAGATTTGTTGTGAGCAGACTCGTTGTGAGCGGAAGCTGTTACATTTGGTCAGGATTTGTTGTGAACCATGGATCTGTTGTAGCGCTGAGGCTATGGAGTGTGTGGTGAGCACAAGACAGGGGTTCTTCCTGTAAGTCAGGCAGTGGTGTGTGTGGTACACTAGGTGACAGGGGAAGTGTAGGCCCCAGTTGCCACTCCAAGTTGGCTGCAGATCCAGTGACTAAAGCGGATCTGCCATCAGCGGCTTCATCATTAGCAATGGTCCTACTGTTGCCATCGACTACCACTGATGGTGTTGGCCTCTGTTTCTAATTTTTCCCTCCATTTTTGCATGTAGCCTTACGTGCTGCTGCTGCTGCCACATTTTTTTCACGATCAGCTCGGGTGCTGTACTCAGCAGCTACTGGCTGCTTGTAATGGTTGAGATAAACTGTTCAGCAGAAGGTGTCACTGGATTCATACTGTCCTTGACAGTCTCTCCAGAAGTTCAGCAGATGCAATAGCTCAGGCCAACCAAGATTATAGAGATCTTGGAATATCAGACCCTCTGGAAGATACCTTGAATGTATAAATTGCTGATCATTGGTCCTCACTGCCTTGTAAGAAGCAGATTCATACCGGTAACCAGACACAATTTCTGATGGAGTGATCAGATGATGAGCAAAAGTGGAGAAAACTAGGTTTTACTGTAATAAGTATTTAGATAGTCCCGAACAAGCATTTCCAATTCTGCCCGAGTTTGCAATATATTTGGTCCTGGATCTGCTAGTAATATTGGGAATCCATCCCTATCCAGATCAAGGATGAGGTCATGGCATGTAAGGATAGGAGGAGTCAAATCATGGGATGATTGCATGTTGGACGGCATGTCTCTACTAAGAAGAGCAGACATGTAATCCATCATCTTCTTGTTGAGGTCACTAACAAGGTCAGGAAAGAAGTCTTGAAAGATAGGTTGGTTAGCATAGGTCAAGTATGACATATTGTCATGACTATAATTGGTGTCAAAATTGTTTAAAGAATGATGGCACCACATACATTCTAATAGTCATGCCTTTATCTGCATACCAACCAACAACAGTCCAACTCAACATGCCCATCTCTCTAAATCAAAGCACATCTGCATTGTCCACACGCTTCAAACCATGCTTTTGGGCCTTCCTGGAGAGACAACGATTAGAAAGCAGAATCAAGCGGACAGATGTACAACAAATAGAGGATGGATAGAGGACAGAAGGAGTACCAACTTGCACTGAATTTCTGGCAGATTTCCTTTTTTGCTCCATTCTGCCACCATCTTCCATAAACGACTTTCCTCCTGCAGTGTGAGTTGATGCATAACATTTTTTACAGCCACATTATATTGTGCAAATGCATCCAATCCTGAGGTGTTGTGATCCTTACTCCTCAACAAGTTCTGGATCTCCTCGTCTATCTCCTTTGCCATTGTCTGCCAGACAACATCTTGCAGTGAAGTTTTCAGGAGCACCTTTGGATCTTTATGCTGGTAATAAGGGCACCAGCAATTCTTGATATACTGGACAACCTTTTATTCAAGCAAATGATGTCTAGTTCTTTGCAATGAGTTGCTGTACCTACTTTGATTCTCTCTGCCCACTCTTCCCCTGTCTTTGGCTCTGTCCCCTTAGTAGCCCAGTAGTTGAAGATATCCGTTAGGATTTTATCCTTCAAGATAGCAGTCTGAGCTTGAGGAGTAGTTGAGGAGCGGTAGAGTTCCTTGTATGGTTCAAAGATAGATCTTTCTTCCACTGTAAATATCGGTTCCACTCATCTTTTCTTTGGTGAAAATATTGGTTCAGGCGGTTGCAGGAGGGCAGACATGTTTGTGGACAATATAATTTTCTGCAACCACACAGTTCTCAACTGAAGAATCATATGATAAAATATAGATTTTCCGTTCAGTATCCATTGATGACAAACAGATTCTGTTTGTCTTCGACAGATAGGGTCCGCTGTCTGCTGGTATCTGGCCTGTCCAAATTGGGGCATATTGCCGATATCAATGAGCAGTCTCATTAGATATCCCGTACAATGGCTAGGTCCTGGCCATAGATAGTTTGATCATGAACCTGAACTCTCTAAAGAAACGCAAGCGACCAAAAACAACAGTCATCAGGCAAAGGAACCTCATCCTGTTTGCTGAGGAAAGCACACGACTCACTCAGAATACACGAGGGTTGCCAGTCCTCATAACACAACGGCTACTACTGGATCCCGTTCCCATTGTAACTGGTGCACCACTTGCAGCATTTGCAGATAATGATAACTTTGCACACTTGGACAATAATCCAACGGTAGATGATGTAGATGATACAATGCCCATATCCATAAGGCATGTAAAGGTGATTTGAATGTATGCTATCATTGAGAGCAAATTATTCAAGTTCATACATAGACACAGGCAGATTATCTTAACGACTTCATCAACCATGTTCCACAGTTGCTCAATGGATTGCTTGGTCGTGAATCAATGGATGACATTACTGATTGCCTTGCTTGTCCTGACCATTACCTCACACAATAGTGATGCTGTGATTGCGTTGAGTCAAGAATATTCTGTCATAGATGTTTCTGCTGCACGCATGACTCCAACCCGTTTTACCGACCTGAAGTATGGAATGGTAGGTATTTCCAACCAATGAACATGTCAGATACTGGAGGGTATTTCTATATCCAACACAATTCATTGCATGCAAACTGTCATCAAGGGAAGGTCAGGGTCAGGGTCAGGGCTCTTGAGGACCACAAGCAGGAAGAGGACATTCAGGAGCAAGAGTTTCTATGACTTGAATATCAACTGGATGTTGAACTTCCATCAGCGGATAGCGACCTGGGACATCTGGCAGCACATCCATCCATGACTTCAGATTTCCTGAGCAGATTTCAAGATGCCAGCCTTGATCAAATCATGGAAGAGGAAAGCAACAGGACCCAGAGAATAATGTGCCAATAGAAGATATTTTGCAAAGCATCCGCCTACCAGTACTGGCAGAAAATTGCAAGAATAACTTCCCTGATTGCATCTTCTTATGAGGTGGATAACCTTTACTGTGAGCTATGATGAATTTCTCATTCATGGTGGTGGCTGAAGAAGTTGAAGTGGGCAGGCTTCAGCCATGATGAATCGAGGCATCCCATGGTGCCGGACTGTGGTGAACTTGCAATATTCTGTCCAACTTGTCCCCAACCAGAAGTCAATCTTCCATCCAACTGGGAAAAAGATCCCGTCTGGTAGAAGTTCAATCATTCTTTAATGATGGATGGCAACTTCAAGGCAAATCACGTCCAACATTCTAATCCTGCTCATGATGTATGGCATTCAGAAGGTGGTGGTATGATGGCCAGCTCACCCACTATCTCAAACATGCAAAGGAACAGCCAACGGTGAGTGACATTCTCTAACTCTACCTGTCTGCCATCCATTCATCAATTCAATCCTGTCCATCGGCCGTCTGCTGGACCTCCGTCTGTCCAGGAAGCTGCTTGTGAAAACACATTCAAAGCTATTGAAAAGGCCCTGATGATAAACAAGTCATGTGATATTACTGGTATTGTTGCAACAGCATGTACATGCCATGGCTGCTTTGCTCCTAATAGTGTAACAAACTTGACCCATGGTGAAGGCCAGGTTTATACAGACTTTTCCATCATACAGGCAGTTAAGACAACCAACATAAATGAGATTCAGCGTCTCCTACTGGTATATGACATAGCATGCCAGTAGTGTGTCAAATTTTCTGAACGGCTTGCCGAGGCCAGAAAAGTCCTGCCAGATAATCTACTCATGGACTTTGCAATAGGACTTCTTCATGTCCATGGGCATAAGGAGGATTGTTTTTTCCACTTTGCCCTGTCCTTCATTCCTGGGGCCGGTCATTTGGCTGGGGAGATAATTGAAAGTCTCTGGTCTACACTAAATGAAGTCTCACAGATGGCCTGTACGGCTATCTTGGCATATTGGGCAGAAATCCTTGATGATCACATGTGTGACTCAAACTGGAAGAAGCTGCTTGACATGGTTCCATTCCTATGTCAAAAGTACAGGACTGCTGTTGAGATGAGAGATGCAGCCATTCAATATTTCACTGAGCAATCTGTTGGAATATCAACAGATTTACTAAGAAGCTGGGAAGCTGGAATAGCTAAGGCAGAAAGGCTCAGAGAAGAGGGAAACCGTAAAGCAATGGATATTCTGAAAGCTCATACAATGACCTTCAATAAGTGCAAGTGAAGACCGAATGGCAGCAGATGGTAGAAACCACTCAACAGATGTTGCAGCGATGGATATTCATTCCTTTTAGATTCAACTTGCCCTTGACATTGAGGAGCAGCAGTAAGGTGTATTGCTGATGGCCCAACTTATTTCACTAATTGGAAGCTCAGAATTGCAATTCAGGACCAGATTTGCCATTTGAATCAGCATGCAAGCAATAATGATCGGCAAAAGGTCAAGGTGGAAAGAGAACTATTAAGAATTCGACTCAATGTCCTTGCTGCTTCTCAGGACAGGAGCAGGTTTATTGCTGGTAAAAGGCGGACTGCCCCCCTGGAACTGGATGAAGTTTCCGGAGCCTTTGATGACAATGAAATGGTGGAAGATGGACAACCAGCAGATCTGCTGGTACCGCCAGCAGATAACCTTGAACCAATAGATGTAGTTCTTCCAGAAGATTTTGAAATCTCCTTCCCATCTATAATCATGGGTAATGTCTCACCATTAACAATGATAGAGTGCAATCTGCGCTTGATTCAAATTGAAAGGCTCCTGCAAGCCCTTTGGGAATTCATTGCAGAGAAATCATTCCTATATTCTCATGTCGTCCAGGTTGCCCCAAACAAGAATGTGAAAACTCGAGCTCGTACATCTCTCCAAAGAATGCAGGCCTCAATCCTGGTGAAGGCTCATGCCTATGCACAATGCCACAGTGCTCTGCTGTGACTAGAATTGGACCCCAGCATTCAGAGAAAGTATCTAGTTCTACAGAAAGCAGATTTGAATGCAAGCACAGCTATACGAGATCCCAACATTCCTGGTTCATCAAGGATCAAGGTATCTTGGATATGGCATTCTAATTCTGATGCAGAAAATAAATCTGCAACTATTTCTGAATGTGAGTCCTCTTGTTAACATTTCCGTTATCATTACATCTGTTCATAAACATATCTCTTCAGTTAATCGTGTTCATTATCTACGTGCTAGAGCACAATACAACAGATGGACAGAGGAATGTCAGCTTGTCACAAGTAAAATGGAGTGGACAGTTCAGTATTTCTTCAACCAGGCAGATATTTGGTCAAAGCGTGGTATGTCAGTGAAGAAAAGAGGTCTCCAGTCATATGCCCACAAAAAGGTGGCCATGTGGCAAGAATTGGCCTCAATGGCAATTGATAAATTTAGGCGGGTGCTTCCTGATTTTATTCTCCCCCAAACTGCAAGAGATCCGCTATGAAAATGGTGGATGCAGAGACGGATTGATATAACAGATGCAGAGACAGATTGATGTGACAAATGCAGAGATGGATTGATGTGATGGATGCAGAGATGGATTGAACTGATGGATGCAGCTTACTGCCATCAGCGGATGATCGGAATGGATTTGTGATAGTCATGTGCAATGGAATTGTTGAAAATCACTTTTATTTACAAGGCACAAAAATCTGATACATAGCAGTATCTGCTTCTACAAGCAAGAGTGCAATGGCATCTACTTCTGTACTACACAATGTCATGTCTCAAGCTACTGTACTAGAAAATTTGCAAGAGGTTGTTGACCCCATAGAGTTACACCTCATTGCAGCACTTTCCATATTTGGCAATCTTGCACCAAGTCTTGAAGCAGAAGAGGCATGGATTATCCAGCATCTAGACAAGGAGTTGGTAACTTCAAAATGTGTAAATATATTAGGATCTGACTGTGTGCCATAGAACTTTGTATTGTCATATCTGGGGGCTGCATCACTGAATAATGTGGTCTGCAATGTCCCAGACATTATCAAAAGCATGAGCCGATTTTTCCCTCTCCAAAATCAGCAAACTTTGCCCACAGAGATCCTGGAGTTTGTTGATGGCCATCAAGGTCTTATCAGAAATCTGTATGGCTGTGATTGGTGGAACCACATTGGCCGAGAGGATGTTCAGGTCTTAAGCAATGAAATGCTGGAGCATTGCCTTCTCGTACATCAGCAAGGCTTCCACTCTCTTGAAAGCTTCTTGGCATGCAACTGCTGGCCGCCCATGACATTGCCATCTGATGGATTGGTGTCTGTCCCAGCATCAGACGATTTGCTCTGTGTGTTTGCAGGTAGCGGATCCACCAGGGGCTACTAGCAGACGCTTTTAGCCCTAGACAAGTGGCGGTTGCTAGATAGAACGGAACATGTGCCAACGGCCAACGATATGATCCACCTGTTTGCTGGCAGCAAGTCTGTTGCTGCTTCCATTGTCAGTTCCATTGCCAGGTCCATGGATCCTGCTCGGACAGGCCAATTGACAGGCATTGAGTCCCATACCAACAATATTGATGGTGAGTAGCCTGATCCTCAAGACTGCCTCTCCATGGCCCATCTTACCACTCTCTCTGATGTTGACTCTCCCCAATGGCCATCCTTGACGCATATCAAACCCTCAAACGCACAACATCCATTCCACCACCTCTACAGTCAGAGTAAACCTGGACTGGTGTATGGCCCTACAATGGAAAACTCTCATGTTGTAGTTCAACCAGCATCCCAACTTCCTTCTGCCCCAGCAGCTCATGTCCATGGGTTATTCAGGTAGCTGGGGGAAACTGACGACAACCAGGTGGATATCTCTAATCCATCTATTAGTGACCCTGACTTAGAGGGTATCCCTCCTTTGTTCATTGTGGTGGATGACAAGATGGAAGACAAATCTTTGCTGCCTTTGTTCATTCCTGCAGAAGAGGAGATGGAAAATGAATCTTTGCTGCCTTTGTTCATTTCTGCAGAAGAGGAGATAGAAGATGAATCTTTACCACCTTTGTTCATTCCTGTGGAAGAGGAGATGAAAGAGGATTCTTTGCCTCCTTTGTTCATTCCTGCAGAAGAGGAGACCAAAGACAATGATTTGCCCCCTTTGTTCATTTCTGCAGAAGAGGAGATGGATGACGATTCTTTGCCACTTCTATTCATTGTTGGTGAAGGAGCAGAAGGACTAACAGTGATGGAGACCGTGGCAGCTGGTGATGGCAGACAAACAGAAGTCCGAAGCGGCAGACGTATAGCGATCAAGGATGAAGAAAACCTTCCGCCGCTATTTTTTGTGATGGCAGAAGAGATGGATGGAGGCATGGCAGCCGATGACGAAGAAAATCTTCCACCACTTTTTGATGTAACGGCTCTTCAGATCCAGTCTTCCCCCTTCCAACAATCTCCTTCTCCAACCCTACCTACTGGTAACAATGTCTGAGAGTTGGAGGAATATGAGACACATATGACTCAACATAAAGATCAGAGAAGAATTAACGAATTGTATCAACAACATGAATATAATTTGGCACTGGGAATCATAGTTAATTTATTTCAACAGAACAAGAATTTTGCGCTAGAGCAAAACATGGTCAATGTAGGCCTATTGGCCCTTTCAATCAAGCTGGTCGTACTGATGATGTGTCTGTTGATATGTCAG
>QGOA01000721.1:0-21183 GCA_003313075.1 Termitomyces sp. MG16
GCTTGACATGTTGCAGGCACTATTTAAGCAGTATCCAGTGTCATGATGCTGTGGGTCATGACACTCTGAGTGTTTGATTTGACTGTCAATCATATCCAAGTCATGCTCATTTCCACTAGATGAAAGCTGCATCACATTGAAATTAACATGAATCTGATATCTGATTTACAAATACTCACCATGCGAGGCCGCTTGCGTGACCCAGTATCCACTGCAGCATCTTCTCCATCATCATTCTCATTGACTTTCCTACTATCACCATGTCCAGCCTCATCAATTTTGGACTGTTCTGTCTCATGGAGCCACTCAGATAAAGTGTACAAGCGAGTAGGTTGAAATCTCGGCCGATCACGATGGTTCCATGCTGTCTTGGTTGACACTTCTGCTCCACGGCATATCTCGCAATCACAAATTGTAGTTCTGGGGGGCATAACAGAGGTGTGAAGGCAGGAATAACAGAGACAGGTGTAAGGATAGGATAAGATAGAATAAGATTACGGTGTGGTCTGTGTGGATATGATAATACCGGCGCGGTCCGAGTGTGGTAGATCACGCAATATCGACAGCTGATCATAATTCTATATGTAGATTCATGTGCAATAGGATAGGATAGAATAAGATTACAGAGCACGGTCCGTGCGTGATAGGATAGAAGAAGATTACAGAGCACGGTCCGCGCGTGATAGGATAGAAGAAGATTACAGATGCGGTCCGCATGTGGATCACAATATTCACAGCTGATCATATTTCCATATTTAGATTCATGCGCAAGCTCAAAATTCTATTTTGGTTTGATCTACACATTTTCAGAATTGCGTCGGATTGAACCTGACAGAACCAGAAAAGGAGCTCCTGCCTCAGAAATCCCCAGAACCCATTTTCACTGGGGCTAACTGCTGGTCAATCTTTCCCCCTTGACGTCTTGCAAACTATGGTCGCTGCTCGTGTTCCATTCAAACTCGTCGAATTTCATTACGTGTCCGGAGTTTGCGGCGCGTGAGATCTACAAATCTATTCATGGGTGCCAATATCAGTTGACCTTTTAGATAGGATCTCCAGGATCCGAGCCATGTCCGCATAATCGACTGGACAGTGCCTCTCAACGTATTGGGAATCTATCTCCCAGTTGACGGTCCGCATACTTCATCTTGACGTCAGCGGCTTAAAAAAAGACGGAAACGATATCCGACGAGGTATAGCTCTCGCAGTGCAATTTTCTCATCGCGCACTTTGTCTTGATACCCGGGCGTTCGTTGTTGTACATGTACTAATCATAGAGACTCTAGTTAAGGGCACATATCAACGTAGTGCATCAAATCGACGTTTGGGTTTGTATTGGGTCTTCTCATCAGACCACACGCAGGAGTGATCTCGCGATCGTTAGCGGGCTGCCTTCGTGCGATGCGACATACAGCTACTTGCCAAATCAGCCCCACAGTGAGTCTGCTACAGCTCGAGACTCCATCGTCAGAGTAAATAAATGGATATAGAGGTGCCCATCACGCTGTGCAGGACTTTTCTTGCATCTCTCATCAGCCTTTGATAGTTAAAAAGATGTATCATATTTTAGCCTGCGGCGGCGAAAAAATAATTGCTTCTTCTGATTATCTTTTCGTCGAAATGATTGTCCGATCCACCCGCGTTGTCGTTGACTGTTGATCGTAAGAGGTATTTTGCCGTATAATGGAGGACAAGATACGCCGGTCCAGACGAGTCCCGGTGAACACCACCTAAAGAGAATTTTGGGTAGTCAAGTGATAAGTATACTCGTACTCGTCAGTCTGAGCGCGCTCATCAGGCATGTTGGAAAGGGGGAACCTATCCAATGAGAAATACCGCGACGTGCAACTAACGTAGTACGAAATCTTCTGCTCTCGTTCGAAAGAATGATGTAAATCAAGCGCTCTCGGACCCGTGTTGTCAAGGGGTGAGAAGCCTCAATGGCTCAAGCCATGCGAACCTCGTTGCCTAGGCAAGTCGTAGATATCGCTCGGTTCTGAGAATGATGCAAAGCAAATCGAGTGCTCTCGGATCCGGGTTGTCAAGGTAGCCCGTTTATCTCTCGGCGAATGTAGATCTGTCGTTCCGAAGATTGTAGGTCCATGGAATTATTTGTCATTGATTGTGTGGGCGCTCAACGTACTTGTGCGTCCTCACCTGTTTCGTGTTGGTAGTTGTGATAAACGGATGGTGGGAGGTGATATATCATTCCCGCTCATCAGTATACGAAAAACTGACGACGTGTAACATCGCAGAAGAAAGAGAAATCATAGTATGGTCGACGTGTATGGTCATGTCATTTTTGGCATTTAGACTGCCTGCGCATGGTTCCCGATGTAAGAGAGATAGTGTACTTGTGGACTGGTGTAGGTGGAAGGCTGTAAAAATCGGCCGTTATGAGTGCATACAAGTCCCCAGAGATGTATAGGTACGTCACAGACGAAGAGAGAGTCTGCTTAGAATGAGAAATAAGCCTGAGGTGTTCGACGCCGGAGATCGCGAGAGTGCAAGATATCGAAGCGGAGCGTGATTTCGCGAGAAAATGTGAATAACCTCGCTCCAAACTGAGCGTTCTGTACAAGTACAAAAGGTATATGGACCGATAACTGAACTTTATTTCTTCATGTTCTTCTGTTTAGAAATACTGATCACCTCTCTGTGTACGATCACCTGCTAGCTTTTGGTACCAACGCGATGCCTCTCTATCACGAGTTAGTCCGCTTTTTTCTACATCTGCAGTTAATTTTTTTTGAGATAGTCTTATCAAACGTCTCCAGTTTTCTTTTTCCGAGTCGTGATCACGGGCACACGAGGATCCTTGATGCGAAAGAGTGCACAGAAGGACGTCACAACTCAGAAATTATACGACCGCCCGCGTTTCATTCACCACACCATAGACACCTGACGCAAGGATTAGCAATACTGAGATGCGACAAGGTGTTCAAGTATCTCAGAGAATCCTCAGACCAACAGAAGTACGTGGAACGGTCCCAATATCATTATGAGTGCGTCAGGAATGGGCGAAGGAAACATGAAAGGATGAGAGAGATACCTTTGTGAAACTAGCAAACAAATGTTATGGTGAAGCGATTTTTGCCTCGAATTACTTACGTCATCCCTCACTGATGTTTACCATCACTACAAGTCGACACCTGCTGATACTGATGTAATCTCAGGTCCTGGAGGACCAATGTTGGGATAAGGTATGTATACAGACTCGCCACATCTTTGATGATAAATTCAATCTATTGCCAAGTTCTTTGGCGGGGTATCTAGTACTGATTCACACTTACTCATTGACGGGCAATTGTACATCAACAAGGCGGTGCTGTTGCACACCGGGCTGCCTTCCCACTTGCATCGGTTCAGCGATTACGAGCGGCCATGGGCGGATGCATTTCGACAACTGACAGAGAGCAGAAGGCGAGGTCGACCGCGATTGACAAACAGATCGAGGAGGACGCGAAGAAGTATAAGCGGGAGTGCAAGATCCTGTTACTAGGTGTGTGTCGTCTGCCACGTCGCCACCTATGCATCTCTAATTGACTCTTTGAACAGGTTCCGGCGAGTCCGGGAAGAGCACCATCGTCAAGCAGATGAAGATCATTCACCAGAATGGGTTCTCACAGGCCGAGCTCGAGGCTTACCGACCCGTTGTGTATAAGAACGTCCTTGATTCTGTCCACGGTGTTCTCGTCTACATGCGTAGCTTGCGCATGGACTGCGCATCTCTGCGGAACGCCATGCTCGCAGACAAGATTCTCGCGTACCGTGTGACGGGAATCAAGGCAAGCTCAACGAGCCATCTACCCTCAACGTTGGGCCAGGCGAGGAGGAGGAGGGTCAAGGGGATGGAATTGGGTGAGGATAAATCAGAGGAAGAAGCGTTAAATGACGAGGTCGATGAGAGGCCGAAAGGGAAGGAGGAGGAGGATGCGTGGTTTGCACCCGAAATTGCAGAGGCAATAAATCAGGTGTGGAAGGATGAGACATTCCAGAAGATTATGGACGACCATACCAGCAATTTTTATCTCATGGATTCCGCCAGCTAGTGAGTTCGGTCCCTCAAAAGTTCGAACTACACTTATAATCTCATTTTATCTAGCTTCTTCTCAGAGATTCTACGAATAGGCATGCCTGGATACATTCCCAACGAGACTGATGTCCTTCGTGCACGGAGAAAGACGTTTGGGATATCTGAGGAGCGGTTTTTGATGGATACCCTATCGTGAGCGGCCCTCTCGTTTTCCCGTCTGCCTTCATCATTGTCCTACCTGCTATGTTTCCTGTACTTGCTACATTTCACCAGCTTTGTGTTGTCTTCGTCACTTGTTTCCCTTTCCTCCTCATCCCTTGATCTCCCTCACCTGAACAAACAAATTCTTCATTCATACGCTCACTACCAGCGTCTCTCTGCTCAAACTATATATGTTTCCTTCCCTCTTCTGACCAGCCCCTTCATTCTCTGCTTGTTTACTTTTCACACCCCTTTCTCCGCTCGTAAGATGCTAATCGCCCTTCTACTTACAGAATTCACATGTTCGACGTCGGCGGTCAACGATCCGAGCGGAAGAAGTGGATCCACTGCTTCGAGAGTGTGACGAGCATTATTTTTTGTACGGCGCTGAGCGAGTACGATCAGGTGCTGTTGGAGGAGAAATCGCAGGTGGGTATTGAGCTTCAGGCGTTACAATTTGGTTTCTGTGCTGCAGTCCTTTGTTGGGTGCGATTATGCTTGATCTGTTCCTGTGGGTTTCTATGTTTTCCGTTTGTCTCGTTTTTTTTTTCGTTTCTTATCGCTATGGATCCTTCTGTCGACATCGTCTACCCATTCATGAGGCTTCGATGGGTACTCTTGTTTGGAATTGGTCTGTTTGCATTATCCATCCACCCACGTTTCTTTCTACTGGCCTTGGAATTGTCCATTTTGTTTTTTTTGTTCCGATTCGTGCCACTATTGTGCGTCGGGACTCGTGGGCAGTGTACAGGTGTGCTGTAGCTTCATCTGAAATCGCGTCTGCGTTGACTTCTCCATGCCACGATTTTTACGCTTGAAATTACTTTTCTTTGTTCGGCCCTATTGTTTCGCTTTCTTTTTCCTCTGCATGTCGTCTTTATTTTTCATTCACCTCGACTTGATACTTTCTTTTGGAACCTACGTTCCTTTCCCATTCAATGCTGCTGACCTTCCTTTTCTCTCACAGAACCGAATGAGGGAATCGCTGTATCTCTTCGAGTCCGTCATCAACTCTCGGTGGTTCCTTCGTACATCAATGATATTATTCTTGAATAAGATCGACGTGTTCAAGGTGAAGCTGCCCAAGGTGCGTTTTTAAGCCGCTCCTTTTTTTTCGTTCAACTCCGTCTTTAGTTTGTGCATTTTCACATTTTGTACTGATGTATGGTCTCTGTTCATGCAGATGCCGCTACAGAAATTCTTCCCCGAGTACACGGGTGGCGCAGATATCAACAAGGCTGCAAAGTACATCCTTTGGAAGTTTATGCAGACAAACAGGATGAAATTGAGTGTGTATCCTCAGTAAGTCGTCTCCTAGCCTCTCGTCATTTTGTGTATCCTTTGAGTGCCTTTATTTTGGCGACGTAAAATGGCGCAGAGTAGTGCCGTTTCCATGCTAACTTTTGTCGTTGTGTTTTTACCCTGGTCAATGCGTTTGTCGTTGCCGTACAACTTCTCATCTGTTTTTCTATGATCTATCGAACCTGTTACTCACTTCCTTTCATAGTCTTACACAAGCCACGGACACGCAGAATATCAGGCTTGTATTTGCAGCAGTGAAAGAGACAATATTACAAAACGCACTCAAAGATTCCGGAATTCTGTAGTTTTGTCCGTATTTTGTTTTTGCTTTGCTTCTCGCCTATGGTTTTTAGTTGTATCATCATGTAGTACTTGTTCTATATCCATGCTACTCTTATGGATGTCGTCATCATATTTTCAATTTAATCTACCATCTTGTCGTATTATACTTTCTTACATTTCATTGCCACATGTCATCGGCTGCTTTACACACTATTCTCGAGGAAGATTCTGTTTACAAGTTAGGTTTAGACTCCCTATTTCTGGATGACGATTAAGTTGATACTTATAGCTTGTAAGGTGAGACGGTACAATATAGTTCGCAAAAGATGAATGTCATAGATGCTATCTGTTGAAGATTAGTTGGGGCCTAAATAACTGACCTTGCATACCATCTTCTCGACCACCTTTCCTATTAAAACATGGGATTTACAGCGCCTCAAACCGTCCCTTGACCCAGTGACCCTCTCATGTTTATTTTGTTTCAGCATTGGTCCCACGCATATCCCACGTCATCAATCGTGGTCTTGGCTTTTGAGTTATTACGGACCACATTCCAGGTGGTCTATCGCTTGTGGTTTCCTTCTTGGTTGTCACGGATTACATTCCTAGGTTGACCCAAATCCTCGCTGGAGCCTGGCCGGCTCTGTAAACTCAACAAAATTTCCATCACTTTCACCAAGAATCTGTGGACAACATCACCCAGTCCACCTAGTGCAGCGGGACCGCAAATCCGCATCGTTGCAATGCTAACTGGACGCATGCCGTTCTTGCCATACTCTGAGCTCCGTATATCACTCAGTGAAAAGCACCAAATGGTTGTAAGGAAACCCTCAAAAGAATGAGTGTCGCAGCATGTCACAGAATGGATGTATTTCGTGTACGAATATGATATATCTGAAGCTGAAGCTGAAGCTCGAAGTCAAAAGATAATAATACGAATTATACGTAAGTGACTCACCTGAAGCTCGAAGTCAAAAGATGACTCGAACTTCAGGTTGGTCGCACTATAAGTAGATATGTACTAATGAAACTTGTATAGGATTCGTAATAAAGAATTGAATTGAAAAGATTGAAACAAGTGGAGGGACATACGTAGTTATGATGAAATCATGTAGTCATCTTCCGAAGTCAGACGTCATTTCCATCGTCAATGAGCCATTTTACGATTTGGACTGCTCATACTGACTCATGGACCTCAACCTCCTCCACAATAACATTGTTGACTACGACGGTTGCCTTGGGATGATTCATCGGGGGGCAGACTATCATGCCGTGTGGTTCGAATAATGGTCGTATGGCCATATGGGATAATCCTAGGAACGGTGGGACAGTACTGGTGGAACGTTTTGGCTGCTTCAAGAGCATAGTTAATTAAGAACATAGTCCGATACGGATATATTCAAAAATTCTCCCTTACGAAGAAAAGAATATTTCAATCCTCATTAGACGTCTACCCTGGTAAACATCAATTCATACTCAAGATGCGGCTTTAGTTGGTCACTCACTCAACCTTACTATACTCGCAAATTTAGACCATACCGAAGAGATACGTCGATTGTAAGCAAATGATAGGGGGTTGGAGGTAGGACGATGTTGAACAGCTGAAGAACAATTGAGTCAAGTCTGGCAGCTATCCACCCGATATGTTGAGAGAGTCGGGAAGAGGCTGGGAAAACTATAAATCTCCTGAGACCCTTCCTCGACGTCTTCTCTGAGTCCTAGGCGATTCAGATAAAGTGAATGGCAGCTAAATGGCAGCTAAACCTGCTGCTACGGAAACATTGAGGTTACAGATGCGTCTGTACCTTGTCTACCCTTTGCTTGAATCTGGACCTACCACTGTATCGCTCTCAGCCCCAACCAGATACCGTATACATGTCATGACCAACCCTTCCACAGACCCGCAATATCACCACAATCTCCCACACCAAATTTTCCCTTCTCACAAACTCTTAAAGTACTCACATCCACGTATACGGATACGTGGACGACGATATCTGTATAGGTCAGGTATTAGTTATGGAAGGGTTTCAGGCGATGAAGCGCTTGCACCGAGCGAGTTACTTGGGCATTCATGCAAGATGGTCTCGCGGCTCTTACAGAAAACAAGGACAGAGACGAACGGTGTCAGATGAATGAAGAGTAATTTGATCCTTGACAATAAAAAAAAGCCTCAGGAATTTATTGGGGTTTCCAGTCGTGTAGCTCACGCCTCAGGACTAAAAATCTGTTGTCGAGCAATGCAAACTGGGTAGAGGAGCAAGAGAACGTGATGTTGTGATCGTAGGCCATGAAACTAATGAATAAAGATGCAGCGGCCAGACTATAGCGTCATCCATGATTCCGAGTAGTAATCACATGTGCGTCCTGGCAAGAAGATTAGAGAAATGGACGTACAAAAGGCGATAGATCAGTGAGAAAAAAGCCTAAGCAATGCAAAATTTCCAAGTTGAGTTCCAAGCTGAAGAAAAGTTGTGAGCTGGAGATAATGCTGACGGAGTCTGTGGTAGGCTTTGAAGGTTTGAGACTGGATCTATATCATACTGTTCGGTGTTGTCGGTTTTAGTTATGAACTGTTTTTGTGAGACGTACGGATGCAAGTGCGGCCTGTTCCATCCCTACAAGTTTTGACGAGCAAGAAACAGGATGCACGTGACACCAAGGCAAGTCGACCCTTGTCTACGTCAAGAGCAGTTGTTTTATTGAAATCTTTTATACATTCCATTTCTGAATTGCATCGACAAAAACGTGTCGTTGATTTAACATCTCTCCCTCCTTTTACGGCATGAGATGAGAAATACCTTGAGACGAGGGATATTTGCGTATATCCTCAATTCGTAATCTAAAACAAGTCAGTGAGAGGGTATGGAAAGTAAGAACCTTGAAACATGTTTATTTTGAAACAGTAGTATGTGACTGAACCGATAGTAGTATTAGTGTAAAGTAAGATGTGGGATAAGATTAAATAAATGAGACTAAGGCGGGCGTTAACATCTGTTTATAATTGTAAGCGTTTCAGAGTGATTGTGGGGTCTTTAAAACCAAAAGAATCCACCATCCTGTTTGGTAATCTCACTATCTTCTCAGGAGTTCTGTTGCGTCATAGGTAGGAACATAAAAGATGAGGTAGTAAGGGTACAATGCAGAAAGGACGTGATACATTCATAATCGTAAGGCTATGTCTGCCAATCGCAACGAATCAGATTAGCAGAACACACAACGAGAACGGTAAATTAATCATACTCAACGTGAATCAAGGTAAAGAGGACTTCGATTGGACTGAGTCGGGTTTGACGCTGGACGTTGCAAACTCCGTGCTGGACGCGGTGGAAGAGGAAGTGATTCTGCAGGACTGGGAACATAAACCGGTTCAGGGGGATAATGGTAAATGATGGATGGAAAGCTAGTCGACGGAGATGGTTTAGAATTACGCCTCGATGCTGTCGACGTACGTTTGGGGCTGAAGGTGTTGATTGGATCTTCTATGGAGAACGACGGAATCAGTGGCGACCCCGAGCGACTGTCGAGTTTTTTCTCGTCGACGTTCAGACTCGAGTTTGAGCCTCTTCTCCATAGCCACTGCCACTCCTTCATATGCTCAACCACTTCCTCGTCTTCCTCATGCTCCCCGTCCTGGTCCTGCCCCACCTCGGCCGTGAGGGACGCATAGGTATCCCTTCTGACACGACTGAGTGGGAAGCCTAGCCGACGAGGTGGAAGAGACAACGACTCCATTTCAACAGCAAGTGGCATATGCATCATAGTATAGTTGTCATGGTCATGGTGCGTCTCAAGAGGCGAAACAGGCGTAGTGGGTACAACGAGCCTCAATTTCATCTGGTTACGAGGAGACTGGATAGTAGAATTCCCGGGCAAGGACGAGGTGAGTGAGGCTTCGCTTCTTCCGTAGCCGTGCCTCTGCCCGTCGTCAGACTGGACATGCACCTTCCCAAGCTCACTGGGGGGCACAATGGGCTGGCCGACGTCGCTGTCATTGTAAGACAGACATGGAGGAAGCGGCGGCGGTGGATGAGAATTGTCTTCAATGGGGAGCGATGACGTACTGGAATGAGCTGACATCGACGAGGGCTTGTGGCCTGTGAAGAATCGTGACGAAGCGACGTCGCTAGATACAGAAGAGGACGAGCGGGTCGTGATATAAGGTCTCTGCAGAGACAGAGATGGGCGAATGACAGGAGCAGGAACTTGGGAGGCAAGGGACGAGGACGGTATCAATGGTTTTATGGGCAATCCGCAGTTTGACGTCACCTTCACTCCGAGAATGACAGACGCCTTTTTTCGCACCGCCTTGCTGAATCCTTCCGTGAGCGGCAAAGTACCCATTACTTCCGTCTTAGGGTCAAATGGTCGTGTCGGATCTGGCACGACATACTCTTTGGGGAGTGACGGAACAGGAGGCACCTCCTCAGCATTGACAAACTTCTCCCTCAATGCACCCGTTGAAAGTCGCTTCATTAACTTCCAAATCTTGCTCCCTCCACTGCTCGGACTTGGCGCAGACATCAGCGTCGTATCCTTCTCCTCTCCAGGCTTAACCACCGACAAGCCACCTTTCTCCCCCTTCCCAAACAAGGTCCCCGTCCTTGATCTCTCCTGAAAACTCTGCCGGCCTCTTTCCCTTTCATTATGCAAACTAACGCGCTGCCTCTCCTCTTCGCCCTCACTCTGCGTCCCATTCACAACCCTCTTGAATCGTCCCGACATCTTCCGCGTGAGCGTGCGTAGCCCCCCTCCATCCCCACCATCACTCCTCTTGCGACTAAGTGTGAATGGCGGAACAATCTCGTATGAGAGGTGGTGCCGATCCTTGGGCCCGCCAGCGGCTACGACATGGTCTGAGGCGGTGCCGAACACAGTATAATACGGCCGGTATTTCCCTCCGCCCTCTTCACTCGGCGCAAGTTTGGAATCCATAGCTGATGTGAACGGTTGGGACTCAGTCGCAGAACATCCGTGTCCAGAAGATGTATATGGTCTCTTCATCTTCTTCCCCATACCTAGCTGACGGTAGTCCTTCCTGCTCTCGCTGATATCAACATCAATACTGCTGTGCATGATATGCGATGTTTTGTTCATGTCTTCCTGTCGCTTGTAGGCAACGACAACAGCGGCCGCAGGAGTTAAAATGGTGCTGGGGTCGCTTGACGCCTCAGATTGAGCAGAACGGGGGTTTCTCGAGTGTGAGCGACTGCGAGAAGATGAAGATGAACGTCCATTCAATGATGAGGGTGCGCTGAGGTGGTATGGCTGGCAATATAAATTTGGAGAGGCCGGGTGAGATCTAGAAGGCGATGGTGAGGATGAAGATGGGAAGGGGTGACCTATTATTTGTAGATGCGTCATTAGTATGGGTTTAATCGTGGTGGTAATAAAGAATTGTGGCCAAGTTGAAGAGGATTTAAGTGGACTTCAGTAAGACTATGAAACGTGAAACACAGCGACAGTGTAGTCAAAAATCAAAAAGAAGGGGAGTCATCAACAAGAGGACATCAACACACGTCCCGCGGATGGCGTGACAAGTGCGAAAGCAAACAACCACAAAAAGGGATGCGGCAAAAGGATTACGTGTAGAGGAAAAAATGAAGGAGACCTTCGAAGAAAACAAGACATACCCTTTAATTCTCTCAGCCTCACTCTGGGATTGACTTTCTTCCCTTTCTCGTCCGTAACACTAACCACACATTCCTCCGTATCGCCCTCATTCTTCGGCACCTGGGCCGGCCCAGACCCAAAAGGACGATCCCAAGGACCCCAAGGATTCTCTTCTAAATTTGATGACAGCGGGAGCATCTTATCGAAGCTCGATACAGATCTTGTTGGATACACGTCGTCGGACCGGGAACTTGAGCTGGGCGCAGTAGTCTGACGCGGGGTTGATCCGAGGGTTACTGAAGGGCTCGAAGTGGAGCCGGCGGGAAACATGGACGGTGTTAACGGAGAGCACGGTGAAAGAGGAGGTAGGGGCGAATGTAAAGGAGGAAGTGGAAACGGTGGAGATTTCTGGTTTTGCAATTGTGACGATGTGGAAGGCCGACGGCGTAAAACATTCCGTGGGCGTCTCTCTTTTTTCTTTTGTGCGTGATTATCGTCCTTTTCTGGCATGGTGGCGTTTATCTGACGTCCCTTCCGATAGTCCAGGAGGGACTGCAAGCTTCTAGATCTCCCCACTGTGTGCGCTACGGCTCCGCGATCAACGGGTGAAGTCTTCTGCTGAAAGCTATCCGATAAGCCTTCAGACTCACTACTGCTACCGACACTTTGACCACATTGGTAGGCGTATGGCGGGGCTGGTTTTGCGAGTATACGTTTCATGTCAAGTGCTAGGGCCGTCGGAGTGCCAGGCACAGATCCAGGCGTTGTGGAGAGTGGTGATAATGAAGGAGCGTGTGATGTAGGGGAAGGAGAAAACTGAGCGTGGGCACTCGACTGGCAGTGAACGGGCGAGTTATTGTTACTACCATAGCAACTGGCGCTCGAATTCATGATAGTTATCGTTGATATCGTCGTAGTCTGCCAAGATATCAACAAGGTGCAAGACCGTGCTAAGCCTAGATGTCAAACTTACAAATATTGAAATGTATAAACCGAGCCAAAGAACAAGATAACTGTGGTGTAATCGCAAAACCGTCAGAGAAGAGTAGGACTGAGAGTTAAAGCGGCGGACAAACTAGACTTTCTCTAACTATATCCCTCTTTGGACTTCCCGCACGTGGTCACTCAGTCTTGGATATAGCAGCTTAAACCCAGTAAAAGCGGCGATCGATAGATAGATAGAAGAAATGAAAGACCGTAATTTGAAAGAATGTGAAAGTAGCGGCAAATTTGCTAATATGTCGCGCGTAAAGTAACACGTCAGGAAGTCGAGCAGAGAAAAAATATTGAAGACGATCGGAAAATTGGACCCCCAATTGAAATGTTCGCACGCCGTTGCTGTAGGGAAATCGTTACATATGCTAGTCACGCTCCTTATCTTTCCTTATCTGCCCCTCGTTATCTTTACCATCTCCCTTACGTAACATGGAGAACCCTTTAAATAGTGGACTTGTACTAGTGTAGGGGGACTTTTTCGCAATCTAGGACTTATACCAGTTCACGGCGAGAATACGTGTGATACGACAACTGCCTACTTGGTAGCCTCGTGTTACATATTTTGAACTCCTCCAAGTTCTACCAACTACACTAGTACACCCGGACTCACGCACAGCGGAACTCCTCAGGTCTGATCAACCCGTGGAATAACCCATTCGTGAGCCAACCTTTCAGAGATGTCAGCTAAAACTTTACAACACAGATACCCTACCCGCAATCGAGCCGGTGCGGACTCTAGCTTAGAGACCCCGCCCGGAATCGATGTGAGGGCGCGTGAATCCGGTCGGACCACGCGCGGGGACGCTCTGGGTCAGGACACTATGCGAACCGCTAGTGGTCCCCAGGACACTAACCAGAGTGGACCCCCACCCACGCTCGAGGAGCCTGGGCCCCCTGCAGGGGATAACTGCAGGGAGTATGCCCAACTGGACAATATCACGGCTAGGATTTGCCGCCCACGATCAGCATCGGAATCGGACGTGACTCGAAGAGAGAGTTCGCCCCTTGCTGGACAAAAGGGAGATCAGTTTCGTCGACGGGCGAAAGATACGATGGATATCCAGGATGGAAGCAGAAATGGAGTATTGGACTCCGAGCAGGCTGAGGCAGTAGCCAAGGCTCGTCAGAAAATGACAAAGGAAGAACAGTCCCGCGTAGATAATAGACAGCGCAATATATCTATGAATCCTCAGATGGAATCGGAGGACGAGAACCGAAAAGGGGGCTCCGGATCCTATGTTAGGAAGGGGAAAGGGATAGACCCAGGCAACTGGGGCGACATTGAACTGCCCGAAAACGAGGCGGACCCCGAGACTCAAAGGCAATTGTTCGAGACGTTTCAGGCTAGAACAGTTATGGACGATAAGAACTGGGGAAGTGAGGAAGATACCTCAACTGGGGACGATAACTACCCCAAGACCAGAAAATTCAACATCCCTACGATGAGGGGTGAGAAGGCAAGACCCGCTCCGACCTCGGGAAACCGAATGAGTAAGGGCATCGGAGGGGATCTACTGAAGCCCCGGAACGGCCATCACGCCGACCTTGGGGTTATGGCATCGAAGCCCGCGAATCGGATACCAAGGAAAAGCGCGCTTGGAAAGCTGTTCACGCAGATGAGCTACAGACATGATCTAGCCTCGTCCGAGTCAGACTTTGGAACGTCAGAAAGCAATATGTACGACAGCAGTACGACGTCGGGTGAAGACGGTGACTCATCAGGAGAGGAGAGTTCTTCTAAGGGAAGAGAAAATTATCATAGCAAACGCCCGAGAAATAGGCCTTCAGTAAGTTACACCCGGGATCGATCCCGCAAGAAGTCGAAGAGATCCAGGAGACACAGCCGATCCCATAGACAGCCGACCTCCTCAGTCAAACCTATTCCACCGGAGAGGTACAATGGCGCGCCTGATATCCAGAAATTCATGCAGTTCATGAACCAGTGCTCCATTTACCTCGCCGATGGATACGTCGAGCCGAGGCGCCATATTACGGTGGTAGCCGGCTTTCTTACGGGAAGAGCTTGGAACTTCTATTCTAGGGAGGTGCTGAGTAAACCTAGGGGATGGCCGTTAGATCGCTTTTTCAAGGAGCTCTTCAACGAGTGTTTCCCCATTGACTTTCGTAATCGGCAGCGCAATAAGCTCAGAGACTTCGGTCAAGGGAGATTGTTAACCGTGCGGGAATATATTTCAGAACTAGAAGAACTATTCGTGTACGTAGGATCTGTTAGCAAACGAGAAAAGATCGTTAAACTATTCAACGGATTCAAGACCTCCATAAAGAGAGGACTGTACCGAGCAGGTCTGGACCCAGAAGTGTCGAAATGGAATGAGATAGTGTCTCAGGCTGAGTTCTTGGAACGGGCAGAGAACGTAGACTTAGAAGAGTCCAAGGGTGACCTCCGGACGCTGAATAAGTCCAGACCCAACCAGAATAAGGGAATGAATTCTCATCCCGAAAGAGATAATGAAGGAAAATTCAAGAGACGAAAATCTCGATCCCCCTTTGGAAGGCACACTAATGCAACCCCAGGATTCTCCTCTGTGCGGGAGAAATCTAAGCCCCATAGATCCCACAGGCCGCGATCAAGGCCACCCAGAAGAGCCGAACGGCGAAGCGGCCTCAGTGACAAACAAGTAGAGGAATATAAAGCAGAGAATCGTTGCTTTGGATGTGGGGAAGTGGGTCACTTCACCCGAAACTGTCCCCAAGGAAGGACTATGAGGGCATCATCTTCCAAACCCCCTGGACTGAA
The DNA here is from genome assembly GCA_003313075.1 of Termitomyces sp. MG16. Taxonomy (NCBI): domain Eukaryota; kingdom Fungi; phylum Basidiomycota; class Agaricomycetes; order Agaricales; family Lyophyllaceae; genus Termitomyces; species Termitomyces sp. MG16. The sequence goes on from QGOA01000721.1 coordinate 15,189, forward strand.
GGCCCATGGAATCAAACTGAACTTACAGGAAGTGGATCAACTCCGTGACGAGGCCCGGCTGGATACGGTAACTGAATTATCCGTGGGGGCAATTGCCTTGGAGTCAGTCTACAGCGACGAGGAGGGGGATAACACCCTTTGGTTTGACTCGCAATCCTCCCCTGACCCAGATGAAGCTAACAGCCTCCACGAGGACCCGAAAGGCCTGTGTAAACCCAACAGGGTGATCGACAATGCGGGGCGCGCCTAGATCGAGTTCGACTCAGGGGGAAACCTCACGAGCCAAGAACAGGACCCCTTCGAACCAGTGCATACTGGGCCACCAATGACCTTTGGATGGGGTGATGGATCTTACGAATTTGAGGTGGGCCATGGAGAAATGAAGGCCGAACTGATTAGAGAGGATGAGAAGGTATGGGGGCGACCTACATCCTTAGGAAGTGCCACCGCTCGTAAACTGGAGTTCCTCCTGGAATCCATGCAGCCATACCCGGGTGACCCGTCTAACTGCTTACAGTACAAAGGAAAACGATTCGTAGCGTATGATATTAACGATATTGAGATGGCCTTGTGGGACCAAATCAGAGGCACTGACTTCGTAGTGCCCATTGCCGACACTGCCGACGAGGACAGTGAGATTGGACTGTGGTACGCAAACCAATGTGCTTGGGAATCGCAGGTCCCGGTTACCCGGACAATATGGTACCGCACCACCATGCCTGGGGATGTCTGGGCGTGGAACGCAGCTCAAGTTTTGGAATTGGGGGCTCCATACACAAAACAAAGGATAGAAAGGACACCGATGACAGGCCAACGGTTCCGTATATACGCCAGAGAATGTATGGAGGGACTCTTCTACGAAATAAATGATTCATTTCTTGAATTCCAGACCCGGATAGAGTATGGAAGTCTGCATAGCCCGATGTTCGATATAGTAAGCTGGTACGACGAGCAGCTAGAGTCGGCGTACCTGGATCTCTCTCGGCTGTTCTACGATTCCTCCCCCTCGAGTCCTCCTGATGACCCAGGAAGAACGTCCACTCAACTGGTACCAACCACTCAACTGAGGCCACTCGCCTACTTGAGTCAAGACTTGATTGGAGCCCTTCGGGCGACTCGGGAGAGGAGGAGACAAGAGATACGGGAAGAAAACGAAGTTCTGCAGTCGCTAGAACTAAATGGACAACAGGTGGAGGCAGGAACTTACCCCACCTTGCATCGAAACAACGTCAAACGTCGTTGCGAGCAACGACATATTCCCAAGCCTTTGGTGGTGACCGTCAAGGTGAACGGACACCCTGTAAGAGCCCTGATAGACTCTGGATCACTGGGAGACTTCATGTCGACCACGGTGGCGGAACAACTACAAGTAACTCGGGAGGAATTATCCAATCCCATTCCAGTACAGTTGGCCGTGCAAGGGTCCAGATCGCGGGTTAATTATGGAACTACAGTCCAAATCGATTACCAGACCATATCTGCCCGCAGGTATTTTGACATCATGAATTTAAATGGCTATGATGTCATCCTGGGCACACCATGGATATACCAACATCAAGTCACGTTTGGATTGAACCCCCCGTGCGTAATAGTGGGGAGCCCAGAACCGGTCGCCCTGAAGGAAGGAACAGGGGTAGCCCGACTGTCCACTAGAGCGGTGAGCCTCTACGAGGCTAACATTAGGGAAATCCGACGTGAGTTGGAACAATATGCGGAGCCCCTGTGCAAATCGGCTGCTGAGACACCGCTACCACCCTTAAGGGCCATAAACCACGAGATCCCGCTCATCGATGAAACCAAGGTATATCCATGGAGGCCTTCACGCTGCCCTGAAGCCTTGAAACCACAATGGGACGAGAAACGGACGACATATATCCAAACTGGCCGATGGGAGGTCACCACTGGCGAGAACGCGGTACCCATGATGTTCATAAAGAAGCCAGGCAAGCCCGGCGAACCAGTACGGTTACGTATTGTCAGCGATCTGCGGGCCAGGAACGCCAACACGGTCAAGAAATCCTCACCGTTACCTGACATTGATGGGATACTAAGACGGGCCGCGAGAGCCAGATACAGGTCGATGATAGATGGTCAAGATGCATACGAACAAATCAGAATCAAGCCGGAGCATGTTCACCGAACCACGGTAACCACTCCGGACGGCAACATGATCAGCCATGTGGTACAGCAGGGAGACTGTAACGCCCCAGCCACCTACCAAGCCCTGATGAACTACTTATTTGCCCCATACCTAGGACGCTTCCTGGACGTATATCTGGACGATATTATTATATACTCAAATACCTTGGAAGAACACGTAAAACATGTGAAGCTAGTACTTGATATATTAAAGAGGGAACGTCTTTATATTAGTAAAAGGAAATTAAAGTTTCTATGCGAAGAAATGAAGGTTCTTGGCAGAGTAATAAATGACCGGGGCATTAAGATGGATCCGGATAAGGTCGACGCACTGAACAAATGGAAAACTCCAACTAACCGAGATTTGCTACGAGGATTCCTGGGAGCGGCGGGCTACTTAGCAGATGACATCGACCGAGTTAGAATCCCGATGGGGGTACTTCATGCGCTAACCGGAGATACTGTCCCATTTAGGTGGGATTACACACATCAGAGAGCCTTCGAGGACATTAAGAGATTAGCGACCACCTGTAAAGATCATCACAGAAGACCTCTGAACTATGGAGTGGACGCCGATCCGGTCAACATGGTTACTGACGGGTGTGTAACCGGAGTAGCGGGTGTTATCAGCCAGGGGAAAGATTGGAAGACGGCCACCGTCGCAGCGTTTTACTCGGCCAAGCTCAATTCGGCCCAACAAAATTATCCGGTCCACGAGATAGAAATGCTGGCTGGGGTAGAAACAATGGGACGACATAGGGACATCCTGCAGGGTGTGCGGTTTAGATGGTTTACTGACCATAAAGGACTAACACACTTGCTGGATCAAAGGAACTTGTCGGGAAGACAAGCCCGATGGATGGAGAAGATAAGCGAGTTTGATTTCGAAGTCATCTACGTACCAGGCAGTGAAAACATCCTTAGTGATGCGCTATCGAGGTTATACTCCAATGAGGGGCCTGGCACGGTTAGGGCGAGATCAGAATACACTTATCATGATGTCATTGACAACGACATACTGAATAGCTCGATGGTCACGATGCCGGTGCTGGTGGGATCAGAGGGCGAAGCATCTAGGCAGAGAGGAGAGCAGGGTGGACGTGAGGAAAGAAGCCCTGAAACCTCAAAGCAGTTTGCTGCCCGCATGGCCAGGAATTTCGTTCTACACGGACCTAGAGAACGAAAGGAGGGCGAGATACTGGAGAAAAAGAAACTCACCATCAGACTACCGGCAAGGAAGCCTGACAGTAGTAAGGAGGCGGATAGGCGCCCACCAGAAACAACGTCAACACAAGACAACGAAGAACAGATCAGGGATCGCGAACTCTCAGAGAGATCTCAAACGCTGGGGGAACTTTTAGAAAACGCACCCCCCCTATCACTCGATGAACTTATCCAGAATGGAAGAGAGCCAGTGGATCTGAAAGGGAGCATCAAGGGACGTTATGTCGAGGACCCGTTCTTCAAAACAATACTCGAAAACCCTAGTCACTACAAGAACTTCGAGGTGGAAAATGAGCTTATTTTCCAAAAGACGAAAAGAGGGAGATTACTTTGCATACCGGCCATACTCACAATGGGACGGAGCATAAGGGAAATAGTGATAGCGGAAGCGCACTCATTATTAGCACACTTGGGGCCACGTAAGACGCTACTTTACCTACACGACCTAGTATGGTGGAAGACTTTAACAAAAGATGTCCAGACATTTTGTGAGACGTGCAAGACGTGTAGCAGGAGCAAACCGTCTAACCAGAAGCCGTATGGCCTACTACACCCCCTGGAGCCACCCAGCCAACCTTGGGAAGTAATTGGCATCGACTTCGTAGGACCCTTACCCGAATCCAAGGATCGAGACTCGTCTTACGACTCACTAACGGTAATCATTGACCATTTGACGGCCATGATACACCTAGTCTCCAGCCGCACCACCTATACCGCAAAACAGGTAGCCGAGCTCATATTTGCCGAAGTGTACAAGCACCACGGACTGCCACGAGCCATTGTTAGTGACCGAGACTCCTATTTCACTAGCGTGTTCTGGACGCATTTACACAGACTCATTGGTACGCAACTCCGCATATCTTCAGCATATCACCCGGAATCGGACGGGGCCACGGAGAGGGCCAACCGCACAATCACACAGATGATACGACAGTGTGTCGGGACCAATCAGAGAGACTGGGTAGCTAGGCTACCGGCCATCGAATTCGCCATCAATACCGCCAGATCCGATAGCACGGGTTATTCCCCCTTCTTCCTGAACGCAGGACGTATCCCGAGATCCATGATATGGAGTCGGGCCCCGGCAGACGAATATGCAGGAGTCCGAGTATTTGCCCAGCGGCTTCGAACGGCGGTAATGGCCGCACACGACAGTATTATCGTGGCAAGAGTAAAACAAACCCGAGACGCTAATCGACGCCGACGATCAGCTCCGTTCCAAACGGGGGATTTGGTCTATCTATCCACGAAGAACATCACCTACCCAAAGGGACTCACTAGGAAATTGATTCCCAAATACGAAGGACCGTATCCGATCTTAAAGGACTATGGTAACTATTCCTACCAGATAGGCATTCCCGCCAGTATGCGCCGAAGAGGCGTTCATGACACGTTCCATGCCGCATTATTACGTATCTATAAACCAAATGATGATAGACTATTTCCAGGACGATTGGACGAACAGATACTCGGACTGGAAGATGAGGAATGGGCCGCAGAACGTATTGTGGCGCACAAGGGTGCCGCTACCCATGCCATGTTCGAGGTATTGTGGAAAGCAGGGGACAAAACTTGGTTAACGTACTCACAAGCCCAAGATCTTAAGCTACTCGAATCATACTTCGATCTCCTGAACATAGACAACATATCTGATCTACCGGAGGGAACCGGCACTCCCCCAACTGATGACCCTCAGACATATCTAGGATATTTGAAATTAGGGAGAGAATATATAGAGGGCGAGTTGGCATCAATTGCCGTGGACCCCTCTCCTCCCTCTCCTACCTCCCTTTATTCCAACGAGCTCTCCGGCCTTTCTATCTCCGCAATCTTACCGGTCAGCATGAGCACTCGAGGACGTGGTGGAAGGAAGGGATACCTAGGACGTCAGCAGCATCAGGCGCCTACCCCCTCGTTGCCCAGGCACCCATGGATAAAGCAAGACAAGGGTACTATGATGATCACTCTATCACGGGAGCCAAAAGTCACCGGAAACATGATCCACCCCCTGCAAGTCGCCCTCTTCCTGAAGTTCGAGACGACCCTCTACCTCACCACCTTGGAAAGGCGCTCATCCCTGAAAGCCCCTGTCGGCTATCACGCCTTCGCGCGATTCTTCAATTCGGTTCCTGCTGAACTTTATCCCTATCGACTCCCCGAGTACCACACTGGAGATCGCCGTTGGGATATGCCTACTCTTCGCGTCATCCCCGGGTCAATCTATACCCACTTCTTCGATCGCGAACGGTATCGAGAATTGGTGTCCGCTAGTATCCTAACCCCCAGGGGAGACGTGGACCTACGCCGGCTCCGCCTCCTCCAGTTGGCCTTGGAAAAGCCCTTCGAGGAGCAACACCGGAGGAACGAATATTTCCAGCGACGGAACGAGGAGAGAGCGGCCGCACAACTCGATGGGGCCGCCTACTTTGGTATGGATGACAACTACGGATTCGGAGCGATCGACTTCTTCGCATCCCCTGAGGTAGCTAATCCACCTCAGCCCTTGGCTCCTCCCCCGCCTGTCCCTGCCGAAGAACCATACCCCTTTAACAGCCCGATCCTCACCGCTGAGGACGGCACTCCTCTACCGTCCCACTACATGCCGACTAGCCCCATGCTGGAATCCGCCGAT
>QGOA01000725.1:0-10991 GCA_003313075.1 Termitomyces sp. MG16
CGACGGCACATACAGACGGATGATCGAGAATCTGCATATCAATGCATCAAGCGTTAACTGGTCGGCCAGCGCGATCGCTGTGAGACTCGCCCAGGCTCTCGCAACATTCTGCGTATTGTACCCCCGATCATCAAGCATCGTGAGGGAGCGAGACTGTGTATAGTGAGGATGTGGATAGAAGCTGGGAGAAGCGTGGTGGGTGCTTAGCGTCTGAGGCGGTTAGGCTGGGGTGCGTGAATTGGAACGAGCTCACGAGGATCTGAGGGACTCTTGACGGGATGCATAGCAGACCGATTCGGAGAAGTTGAAGTCGAGATCAATTACTTGGTGTGCGGTTTGTGTCTGCCTGGAGTATGTGGGGGCGCGCGTTTCATCATTCATAAGAGCGAGGACGCAGTCAGCGACGTAGTAGTATCCTGAAGTATTTCTTTTGGGCATGGTGTCGCTCGCCATCACAGCATATGCAGGAGCGAAACTGGCCGGGAACCGTGACGGATTGAGTCGTGCAGAGAAATGCAACCGAAGCTCAATTGCACGCGACCCTTGTCGATAAATATCCCTTCACTGAGGAAAAAAATCTACGCGACGATGATGTTGATATACGGCAAGTCCTATCTATGATTTGTTTGTCATCGGAAATCTCCGTGCTCACGTGTTTCCAAGGATGCTGGTTCTTTGTGGCTGAGACTATTTATTTTGTGCGTATTTAATATCTATACTCTTTGATACTTTCAGCGGAGAATTATTCAACCTTATCCCATCCCCTGGTCTCCTTCTCGATAAGGTCCTTTGCACCACCTAGGACCATCTCCTCCAACGAACGCCACTTTCCGCCCAGCAACTTCGTTCCAAGAGAAGTATCGAAACGAATGACCTCTGCTCCAGGGAAGGCCATTGCAGGCGCATTTGGATCTGCAGGGGGTACCTTTCGCTCAGGATACGCCTTGCGAAGGATGTCGGCAACTGCAGCATAGGAACTCTTAACGCCAAGGGCGATGATTCTTTGATTTTCAGCTTCTGTAGATGTCAGGGATGCAACAAAAAGATCGGCCACGTCGTATACGTGAACGAAGAGCGAAATCTCAGCTGTCGGTGCACCTTCTTTGCGAGGTGGATCGGCAACGTAGTCGTACAACCATCCGAGGGAGACATCCTGTCGAGGCGGGCTAGTTATGGCTTTGTGGATAGGCCCAAGTGTCACGGCAGGCAGTACGACGGTCAAGGAAAAATCGACCTATACACATGATGGTTGTTTAAGTCAAATAGGCATCACTATTGGTTGACAGTTGTACTCGCCTGTTCATCCTTGACAAACTTCCAGGCGGCTTTCTCTGCAGCAAGTTTCGAGCCGACGTAGATATGGAAGCCGATAAAAGGATCATCAGGATTATTGACAAGCTGGTCCGTGAACACGTTCCAGTCTTCAGCAGTGATGACCTCCTTGGCTGGATCCTTTGAAGTCATTATGACACTGCCGATTGAACCTGCAAACAACACTTTCTTGACGCCTTTCTCCTCTTTGACTGACTCCAGCAGGTTGAGTGTCCCATTTACTGCGGGGACGAATTGCTCCTCAGGTCGCTTGGCGTCCATAGTCACTGGAGAGGCGATGTGAACTACAGCAGATGCGCCTTTGATGGCCTCCGCAAACGCTCCTGGCACAACAATGTCGGGAACCTCAACAACTTCAAAGTTGGCACCGAACGACGCGAATTCTGTCTTTACAAAGGCAGCAGAGCGCAAGGAGCGGACGGTTCCTCTGACTTTGTAACCTTTTTGCAAGAGACGGAGGGCGGTGGTGCTAGCTAGATGGCCATTGGTTCCTGTAACGACAACAAGTGATCCTGGCTCAACAGATGGCATGGCTTTTGTGGGTGAGTGCTAAGTAGGGGTAAATCGAGGTTTTTAAGGCGGTCAGGAAACACCGACAAACCCCAATCGGTTCTTTTGTAAGCGAGATGGGGGATAATCTACGGGTCCTGATGGTGTATTGGAGATAACCAGGGAAATAATAGTCCTATTGTGGTCATAGGACTTTTTGATGACTGGTTTCTGCATGATATTTCATTAACGCCGACCGTTCTCTGCCGAAATAAAATGATTGGGTGCATTCCACAGGTATTCTTTATTGATACAAACACTACTGCTATCTATTAGAAGAGCACATCTTTATTGGAAAAGTTCCCGCCTAGAGCATAGGTAATTAAATATCATTTCCAGCATATGTACCGCGCACACATCCGAGTTCCACGGCGAATGACAAAGGTATTACGTGCTTTTTATGGTCAATCATGTCACCTTCAAGGTCTGTTTGGTATATTCAGGGGTGACCGGCCATGTTCGCAAAACTTCTTCCATCCATCAATCTTCAATACGCAGCGAAGTTGATTAGTGGGTGCATGTTCCTTCCAGTGTAATTTCCAATGTATATAAGTGGCAATTTCTGCGTGCTCAACCACTGTCTATCGAGTCCCATCTCTAACTATGATTTCTCATATCCGCCAGTTACAAAGTCTCATCAATAGCTCTATCGATAAACTCGAGAATATTTGTGAAAGCACAGGGACCTCGATCCCCGATCTATATGCCCATTTCTCCCCTGAGTCCGAAGCATTTCGTTCTAACCCTGCCGCGGCCGAAGCTGCAAACATCATTTCCGCCGCAGCTCTACAGCTGGAGGCCATTGTGACGCCTCCCCACATTTCATTGTATCACGTCGTTGCAGGAGTACGTACGAGACGTACGAAATGTTTACACTGAGTTGACGCTCCTTCACTCTTTCATTTCAGCACTTTAGATCGGCTGCGCTCCGAGTATGCCTCGAGTCCAACGTCACCGAAATCCTGCGTGAAGCTGGTCCAAATGTTCGTTCCTTTGACCTACCATTGGACTACCCTCGTAACTTTGATTAAAGGGTCTCCATGTCAACGATATTGCTTCCAAAAATGGGCAAGATCCGCGAAAGTTAGGTATGCCTTACAGTCATGTCCTTCGAATTGTGGCCAATTTTTGATCAAGCGCGTTTCTTACGTTACCTCGCCAACAATCACATCTATCGAGAGATCACGCCCGATGTGTTTGCCAACACTCGTATCTCCAGTATGTTGGATACTCTCAAGCCCAGTCAGGACATTGCCACCCAGTGCGTTTTTTCAGGTCTATGAGGACAACATCTCATTTCCCTTCAGCCCTGATACTAAGCATGAGAATACACCCGGCATGGCTGCTTTAGTAGGTCATCAGTACGTCATATCTCTCCATCAATGTTTAGTTTCGCTCAGACGGTGATGTAGTCTTGATGAATCTTTCAAGGCATCCGCATATGCCTGGGAGACGTTATCTGACCCAGACACTGCACACTCTGGTGATCCGACTGCGGCGCCTCTGGCTCGAGCATACAGTGTCAAAGAGACTTTTTGGGATCTTCTTGCCCGTGATACACTGAGATCCCGCCGGTTCAACATCGGCATGCATGGAGTACAAGCCATGCAACCAGCCGATGCAATCTTGAAAGGTTAGTTACCCGTGTCTTGCAGGTATACATCAAACTGACGTAGGTGCAACAGCATACGACTGGGGAAAGCTTCCAGATGGCTCTGTCATCGTTGATGTTGGAGGCGGAGTTGGTTCAGACTCTCTTCAATTGGTGCGAGAGTTCCCCAAGCTAGATGTCGTTGTCCAAGATCTTCCCACTGTCATTCAAGATGCACAGAAAGTAAGCTTACTCTATTTTACTCGCTGAATTAATACAAGTCTTTACGACGTTTTGATCTAGTTCTGGCAAAAGAATCTTCCGAATGCGAAAGTTACGCTCGAAGGTAAGTGTTTGCGATGTTATTGCTAGGTGTCAAATGGTGATTCTCTGTGCACATCTATAATAGTACAAGATTTTTTTACACCTCAGCCAGAAGATCGTAACGTTTCGGTATTTTTGTTGAAGCAAGTACTCCACGACTGGTCGGATGAATACTGTATCAAATTCCTTACTCAACTCCGTGCTGCTGCGCAAGAGAACACGAGGCTCCTGTTGGTCGAAAGCCTCATACCATTTGCTTGTCACGATCCGAACGACGGTGATGATGCTCTGGATATTCCGGGCTGTGTCCCGCACGAGGCACCTGCACCACTGCTTGCCAACTATGGCGCAGTGAACCAGATGGGTTACAATGCTGACATACTTGTAAGCACTTTGTTAGTCGCTGTTCCACTCTGTTCCTGATAGTCTTCTTGTAGATGTTCTTCCTCTTCAATTCCCAAGAGCGTACCATTCGCCACATCAATAAGCTACTTCTCAGCACTGGTTGGAAGGTCATCCATGTCCATCGTCAGGATGGTGATAGCACATTCCTCCAATCAGTCGAAGCAATACCTGTAGATGGACCTTAAGACCCAGTTAGAAGTCAAGGTATTATCTAACTTTTTGTTGATTTACCACGCATTCGGAGTAGAATAAAGTACTATAATGCCCCAGAGACAATTTAAAGTAGAGACATACAATTTCGAAAAATTATCATGCATTGAGAAATGCTCAAAAATACAATTCAAAGTCCAACTTCCTCAAGAAATACATTTCTTGACGTTATGCTACATTGTTGGTCCGACTCTGTTCCTCCGCAGCTCCATCAATTCCACCGTATTGCTTCCCGCTTCCACATTGCCCTCCGGCGGTTATCAGAATCATGTCTATCCCATCGCGCCATTGCCAGTTGATCCTTGTCTTTATCTCCGTATCGTCCAGGATACCTATCCATTTGTCTCCATGCATGTAGTTGTTCTTCGTGATCGAGTTCTTCAGGTCGTCAAGTTTACTGCAAGGATTTACATTAGATGTAAGAAAGAAATGTGGGGCGTGAACATGCCTGGTGATTGTGCTCAGTATTTCTGTAGCTCGTTTCGCGGCCGATGCCAGTTTTTTCTACAGAAAGCGGCACTATGCAATATTCGTCATCAAGAAACAGATCTCGGACATGGCATGCTTGCAACGCCCCATATCATTTCGTCAATTTATTGTCAAGTAGGTTGACTTAGGGTACCCTACGAAATTGTGGCGTCCAACAAAATACAAAGACAAGGTCCAACTGATACATATGCATAAATGAGAACTATGTACAGAGACTTTTGTCAACCACCTATGTAGAACCTGTACGCACTTTACCAGATTCGACAATCGTCGCATTAAGCTTTAGTGTTGGCTGTAATAATCAACTTTCGAGTCTCTTCCGAACGGGGTAGTATTAAACACGGGTGGGGGACCTTGTAGCTGAGAAATGACTTTCAGCCGGAATCAATGTATGTATTTAGGGAGGGTATACCTTATCAATCCACTGGTATACGAAGCATCAACATTTATCTCACCTCCCTGCTCATCTCGGGCTTTCTGGATGTTGAAGGTAGCTAGAATGGAGGAGATAAAAAGCCATATCTAGGAACGGTATTGTATTGTCACACTGGTACGTGATAGAATAATGGTTTACCGTCGAACTAGCAATGTGACGGCCTGGGCAGAGTCTTGTTCCTCAACCGGTCAGTTTCAACTCGACAACGAGAAAAACAAATTTCAGCATACCGTCTACCAAACCCGAAAGTAATGATGTAGTCGTCATTGTTAAGCTGTCCACTCTCATTGAAGAACCTCTCTGGTTTGAACAGGCCAGGTTCAGGGTACCGCGACTCGTCATGTGTCATAGACCTGGGGTCATCGTGAATTCCAGTCTAACATACAAGATATCGGAAGGCACCATATATTTGGTATGACTGTGGTCCCTGTGCTCAAATTATGAGAAAGGATTATCACAGGATAAAGTAAAATTACCTTTTGGAATGAAATATCCATTATAAACATCATCCATAGTCGTGGAATGCGGCAGGCCAAGAGGAGAGACAGGGTGCCATCTCATGACCTCTCGAAACACGGCCTCGACATACGGCAGTTTTGGGCGATCACTGTATTCCGGTAATCTATTACGACCCAAAACGTTGTCAATCTCATCTTGGGCCTTTTTTTGAACGTCAGGTCTAATAAGCATTGCATAAATGAATGTTCCAGCTGCAGACACAGTCTGTAGCAAAAATTAACGATACACGGCAGACTTCAATGGATCCACGGACCGTATCCGTTCCACCTGTTTAGAGAGTGTATCATTATTTCACAAAACACAGCGTAGATCACTGCAGGTCATACCTGCAAAAACAGTCGCTGCTACAGACTTGATATCCGATTCTAGGAATGCCATCGTTTCAAGAGCGCTGTTACTCTGTTTTAGCAACCGTTCCACGAGGCTGGATACTTCAATCCCGGCAGCCTTTGACAACGGAGGTATTTTGAATCAGCTTTCTCGAAGGAACTGTGTCGTAACCGCTTACTATCCGATCTTTGACGTATTTGAAGGGTACTTCGATCACCTGGCTTGTAATTACTCGAGTTTCTGCTGCGGTAGTCTGAAATCCAGCGCCAGGAAACCATGCTGGAATATGCCGGAGAAAGGGCAGTACGTTGACTAACATAGCACCTGGAACGATGCTTTTCGTAATTTGGGAAATGGCGCGTTCGGATATCGTGACAAATCTTTCAACTTCCGACTTCGAGATGCTCTTATCATAGACTGTTGCCATTGCGATTTCTCCCAAGAGACTTCATCCGAGTTAGCTATTTCAAAACAGATTAAGAATCAAATACAAGTTTCCTTACTTTCTGATATGCGCAACAAAATCTTCAGGCGATCCGAGAAGTCGGTGAAGAAATTCGTGAACCTTGACGGTCTGCACGGGTTCATGCATGGTTTTAGTCTGTTTCTTGTTGAATTCCCGTTGATATAAACGTCTATGGCGACGCCATTTATCTCCGTAACCAATCAAGCTAGTATTAAAATTCCAGCCCGTCCTAATGTTGAAGGGTCAATCAATAGCTTTATGTATACGACGACGAGTGAAGGGCCTACAGATCGATAATGGCCATCTCAGGCCGATCCGAATAAATATGCGATCGCTTCTCAAACAAAGCGTTTGCATCTTTCACGCTGTTGAGGATGACTATGTGTTGGTTATACGCTCTGACATGGACAACATCACCTGAAAACGTTTGATATTGCCGTTTGATTACTTAAGACTGAAACAATATTTACCGTATTCTTTTGCCCACTCTCCATATTTTAACCAAGGAAGATCAGTTGGCAGCTCTCTGGAATTTCCTGAGATTAAATTTGGCTTAGGACCAGGCGGATAAGGAGGGCGCGAGGACGATGATAGATGTTTGAGCAGGAAAACAACCGAAACCGTTAGGGAGAGATATAGAAGTGAAAGCAAGGAGTCGCCCATGTTCGATTTGGCCGCTGAAGATCGAAGATCGGCTCTCATCTACTTATATCTTCGTTCGCCACTCCCCGACAAGGTCGGACGATATGCAAAAAGCCTCACGAGACTTGGAGAAGCTGTAGACATCAATTGTCATGTGTGTAGTATCCACCAGATACACTTATGCCAAATATAGCTCCTGTTTGAGGTCACTGAGTTGAACAGAGTGAGTCGAATCGCAACAGACGCATAACGTGAGGTGGACTGTTCAGATTTATTGTTAACAGAAGAGTCATCAAGGAAAAGGACAATTTTTAATGTTGTTCCCTCTGCCAGTTCACATTCGACTGCCGTATCGGATCATCATCCAATGCAAATATCACACTGCAACATGATCTTTGGAAGATAGATCTGAGCACCGACCAACTCCAAAGAACAGTGGGTCTATGGGCCGGGCATGTCAAAAAAAGCGAAGACTGAGGTCAACTGTCTTTAAAATCATATGTTCCAATTATACATACTGATACGTCTGCCTCACTCGAGGCAGACCAAAAGAGTCAGAAAAGACCAAATATACCCAAAAATACGCTGAAAACTGTAGCGAGTGTCGAAAACTGTAGATACAGGACGACTCACCAGAGAAAAACCAACCCCAAACAGTATAGTGACCAAACTCAGCCAGCGGGGCAGTAAACGCGTGGGTGAGAAAGCCAACGATCGAAGATTGATGGAAAGCCGACAGGGTGGCAGTGTTTGGCAGGGTCGGGATCTCAACTTGAATTTCGCAACTGTGAACGCATGACCAATAAAATAAACCTATCAATATTTCTTAAATACTGTCATAATGTTCGAAGGGCGCCCTGCGGCCGCACTGCCCGCTACTTTTGAGAGGCGGTTTTACATTTACATTTTCATACTTTGCCAAGATATTGTTGTGCACGTTCGTTTAATAAAAAAATTAAGTAACACTGCCATCCAACTGCCAATCAATGAATCCATCACATCCACCGTTTTAATCGAGAATAATGTTTGCTTCGTCGCCCAACAACAACCGGAATTCACTGCCATCCCTTAACCAGCGCGGGGTTTTTGAACAATTGGGATCGACTCCGCATATATGGTCTTTAAAATCAGACCAATTTACCAGCGTTCCGTAACAAGAATAACCCCAGTTTTCATATTTGGCGAGGCACGATGCGAATTCGGTCGCGTTCCAGGCCAGAGATCTAAAGGACGTGGAATTAAGGACATTTCGATAACGGAATGTCAAAACTGGATATGCGCGATAGATTTCCTTCTTCGTGAGGTAAAGTTTCATAGAAAACTGCAGGAGAAAAGGATGACAACGCAAACGATGGACTGTTCTTGACAGAAAATATAATATTCATGATTTTTGTAACAAAAATTAGATTTGGATCAGGGGATATATGTGGATAGGATTGCCGGAAACCTAAGAGAAGATAAGCATGAATTGAATCGACTGAGAGAACACACAAGAACCATGTGACAAGCGATCAAATACAGGAGAAACAAGAAATGTAACTTCATCAACTGAAGGAACATATCCAATGAAAATTGAATGTTCACGATATTGCGCGAACCAATCAAGACCGAGAGTGACAGAAAAACCGTCGGGCAAGATAGAAAATGAAACCAGACACAAAAATGACGTCTGTGGGTGGAACGAAGTCATGAGGAAGGTGCTTTTCTGAGTGGAAGGCGCAGGGGACCCAAGACTTTGGAAAACCACTGTAGTAAGAGTACTTCAATTGATAGACAAATCAAAGACCACAGAAAAAGGTGAAGACCCTAACAAGACGCTCATACTCGGGAGAAGAGAATGAGAAAAAAAGTCTAAAAATCCTTCCGATGACTTTAAATAATCCATAAATAGTGGAAAGAAGACGAAACAAACCAGGTAAATATAAGTAAGACATGTATCAAAAAAAGAAGGCGAGAGGTAAGAAACAGGATTAGGAAATGAGAACGATAACAGACCAGTGGGAAAAAAACAGAATGGGTGGAGGAAAAAATTGTAAAGTCATTGAGAGGAAGATTAAAAAGCACAACAAACTGCTCCTACTCGTAGGAAAAAGACGAAATAAGAAAATATAGAAATCCTTTCGATGAAGAGGAAAAAAATGTCACCGAGATGATACATACCGGAAAAAAAACAGAACAAACTGACACAACTGTTCAAAAAAAAGGGAGGGGGCTAAGAAGAGTAATGAAGGAGAAAAAGGGGTGGATTGTCACCGAGGCGATACATACGCGAAAAAGAATGGAACAAACTGACACAACTGTTCCAAAAAAGGGGGCTAGGGGGAGTAAGACTGAAAAGAAAGGAAGAAAAGGGGTGGACGGAGAATGGGAACACAGACACGTGATCAAAAGTGACACCTGAAAATTTCACGACAGTCGTTGGCAGAGCATAGACCCACTACTAAAGTAGCGGGAATGTGTCACAATGTGAAATTTGTATTGGATAACTTGATCCAGCCACCCTCCGACCCCAGAAAAAAATCATGGATAGATATCATATATATGAAGATGATTCTGTACTTGAACTATAGAAATTTGATTCTGTTGAGGTATAGAAGATCTAAAAGTGTGAAATCAGAACACATTTGATCACCTACCATGTTTCAGTGAAATAAATTAACAAAAATTATATAAAATTTGAGTATGGAAAACACTTTGACACATATATAGTGTCTTAAATATAATTTTCTGAGAGAAGGAAAGAGGTAGAAAGTCCAAGGAGTGGATATCTCTGTGTGCAATACAAGAGAGCATGACAATACAGGGGCTGTTGAAACTCCACATACAGCAGAGTGCTTTCAACACAATAAAAATGGTTTGCTCAGCTATTTGTCATGATTCTGTCAGTCTGGACACCAAGGAGCTCATACATGAGGCTTGTAAAGACTTGAAAAATGGAGTTTTCAATTCTGTGAAACATGCAGCTAAACATTACACACTCCCATTGGTACAAAGGCAAGACTGAACACAAAACCAAGGCACACAGGAAACAATCCTCACCCTGCACAAGAAAGAACTCTCATTGATTGGATCAAGTACCTTGGTATTACAGGTCATCCAGTCAGTAAAAAAAAAACTCTGTCTAAAAGTGGAATCACTGCTCTTCAAAACTCAGCAACAGCTTATTTCAAAGTTTTGGATTCAGGGGTTTCTTGCTCACCACTCTGAGATTAAGGTGGGGCAAGCAAGCAATTGAAGCACTATGAGTGTCAAAGACAAATCTTTGATGGTTTGACAAGTCAGCTTTCAAGCAGAGCAAGGATTTAGCTTGTGACCTGACTGTGACAACAATTTCATTTCCCAGTTTTTTGGTACCTCTCTCTTGGTCATGGGCTGATGTCTTTCACATGTTACAATTTCTTCTAAGAAAATAGTATTTAAGATGACTTAAAATTTTGAAGATTCCGAGATCTACTTTAGTAGACTGGGGTTTTACTACCTGCTTTGGCACACATTTTGTCCTCGAAATTTGTGCCCCTCACATGATCTCGGCCATTGCCGTGTCTCTTCCTCTACCAGCTATGTCCTCGATATTTGCTCCCTTTCGGCTATCTTTACCGGCTATTATGTTGCTCCTCTTTTCTGCTATCTCTGCTGAGTAATTAATCAAATTTTTTATGTTAAAGGGTTATACTTTTATTTTCTATATATCTATATTT
>QGOA01000727.1:0-37618 GCA_003313075.1 Termitomyces sp. MG16
TGAGGAACTCGAGACGTTCGAGCTTGTAAAGAACCCTTTCTCTTACTTACGTAAGAGAGTCGGGGATGCATTCGGACAACATATTGTCGTAGCTCCGTTGGAAAGGACAGTTTGATGGACGAACTCGAATGCTCAATGGCTTTGAAGTAACTCATATAATACTAATACCACTCAAGCTACATGATCCGTAGTGTTTGCGACGCGAAATTATTGGTGAGAGACAGCGACGAGGTTTTCTCAGGCAGCGGAAGTGGCATTTGGAGGGTCACAGTAATAGACGACGTTATCATTCGGCCAGCCCGGCATCGCGGATATCAGGCCAGACAACTAAACAAGCGGAACTCAAAGGGGTCTTTATGAAAATGGCTGTAATCACGTCTTTTTGCACCCACCTTCCCACTCCTACAATCACTGACATCAATAACGACTCAGAAACTGCTACATCAACAAAATTCTATCTCATACAGACACATTGTCATACACTTATATCATCAAACATCTTGATATCCCTTATTCGCCGATGCCACAACCCCTCTGGCACGCGTATCAGTAGACGTGACGCGTAGAGGGTTGATCGTGATTGAGGGTTGTGTGACAGGACCCATGCTTATTGGCTACGATGTCGGATCCAAAAGTGTCCATATTTGGGTTTTCTTGTACACTTTTTTTACGCCAAAATGTCAATACTTTGTCCTATTTTTCCGTCAAGTCTGCGCAAGTTCCCATTTTTTGTACCGTCGAAAGATCCGACATAGAGAAGCCGTAAAAACACTTTCTGAGCCTTGTTTCGACCGCATTTGTCATTACAAAGATACTCTAACACATGATTGGGCTCTGTAGGTAGTGGAGACGAACTTGTAGCACAAATTTCAGTCACTTTCCTCAGGATCATCGAGGCCAGGCTTCTTCCTTGATCGGAATATCTTCATAGCTTCCTTCAGATTTGCAAAACTCTTAGAAAGACTTGCAAAAGCTTCGGAATCATTGTGGAGAAGCACTATTCCCATCGAGTTGCGCACAGGAGTCGAAGACAACGTGAAGAGGAACTGGAAGGATGGTATGTGGGTAAACTCATGCCCTTGGAAGAGAGCTAGCGTGTCTGTTTTTGAGCGAAACTCTTCGGTAGCACCCCGCCGTCCAGAAGGCTCAAACACCTGGACGGTGATATACGATGCTCGCGCGATGTTGGTCACTCTGTCGTGTGCTTCATGCTTGCCGTGCTTTCCTCCACCTTTCGCAAAAAGGGCAATGACTATAATTGATGTTAACGTTGTTTGCCTGTGTTATCTATCGGTCCACTTGCCTTGGCCAATCTTGAGTCCTAAATCCGTGTATATTATCCCATAGTCCCCTTTTTGAAGAGCACGAGCGCTGATACAAGCTGAAGAAACGTCTTGTAGCCGTGGTATAGAGCAGCTTGAAAGGATTTGCTGGCGGCGCTTGAGAGCCTGTATCATCGATCAGCAATAGGTCATGCGCATACATTGTTTAAACCCACGTTACCCGCCACCGCATTTGCTACTTGCCTCGCATTTGCTGCATTGCCTGCTGTCGCTACTCCGCCCATCCAGCGGGCATGTCTTTCTACCCCTGTACCTGCTCCCAGCTCTTGGTTGGCATGAATCTTGAGCGATTCCTCCATTTTTCTGAGGATACTCCACCTGAGTGACAAGCGCTCATCACCCTCACCCTCCACTATTGGCCGCTTCGTTTGCGTGCGAGTACCTTTGGCGGCTTGGCGAGTTTGGTGTGCTCGGCGGAGGTCCACCAGACTACTCAAGTCTGCTTGTGCCCCGGAAAACTCACCCGGTGTAAAAAGGACTCTGGATGTTTCCCATTCATCGTGTTGTTTGATAGGTGGAAGCTTGAGGGCGTTTGTCTGTGAAAGGATTGTCGCACGTTCTTCCGATGTGCCTTCTTTCTCCAGCTCTGCTGCATTAGCATTGGTCTTATGACTGTTTTAGATGGGTATGTTCAGTTCTCGTGACAAATTGCAGAACAGCTCGGTCATCTCGTCCATCATAACAGCAATGGACACGCAAGTCATCTGTTCTAGAGTAACTTCCTGCGCTCTTGTCCTCGATAATTTAGGGTTGTTCTCCATCTCTATCATCTGCTGTATCCTTTGTACCTCGGACGACTCGTCATCCGAATCTTCTTCACCCTCTCGATCCGGATCATCGTCACCATCACCACCTTCGAAAAGTTCATGAATGGATGGCAGAACTGTCAGGTGCATCTGAGACGCTCGATGTAGAGCAGCTGGAGCGACTCCGAGGAGCTGCCACAAGCTATCGGCGTCGTTAGCTGCAGCCTGAGCAATGTCATCAATGTCAACGTCGGATGGGAATACAGCGAGAGCTGCCACATCAATTCCTGTATAATCTAGATAGGTATGGTTGTACCCCATCGCCGTTGTGTTCGATTTTGCTGACTCTGATTTTGCTATTGTCTGGCGCAGCTTCATCCCTAGCTTAGGAACCATGTAGATGAAGTCAAGCGCTGAAAAGTCCTTGACAATTCTCCGTGCTTCACCGAAAACATGCTCGCAGGCTTCAGTTGAATGTAGCCATGGGATGAAGGCTGGCCTCGGCTCAATGTTGGTGAGATGGTCGCGATGTAAATACATCAAGGCTATGTAGCCATGGATAACAATGCGAAGAATATCGATGGCCTGGCGGGACAAGAAATACCTTCCCTTTGGATATTGGGCATGGTCAAGGAACAACTCCCAACGGTCAAGGAAGTAACGTGCTCGGAGCACCATACGCAGCCGTTCTGCGTGGGTGATGGATCGATTCTGGTAAGCGTCTATCAATTCACCAAAAACGAAGAGATAAATGATATCTCCTAGGTAGTCCCGATGCTTGTCGATGAAATGCGCCAGTGTTTGGGCAGAAAATAAACGAGTTGCAGCGTTGTCATCCTGACGGTCAACCTTGACTATGTCGCGTTGGTATAGGGGTGAGTCCTCATCCTTGGCAGCATCTGCAACGTGCTGATACATGGCAACGTAATTCCCTAGGACAAGACAGGTGGCACCTGAGTAGAGGTTATTATGCAAGGTCTTTAAGCAGTGCTTTGAGTCCTGCATGATAACCACCGCTTGACCTTGAATCACTGGGATCTCAACACGAAGGTCACTGTAATTTGCGATGGGGTTTGTGATGGTGTAGCGGAGGCGATGATCACTGCTTGCCATGGCTTCAAAATGGGCCTGTGCATCACGTTCGACATCGGTGCCGTCAGCCGAATATGAAATCACTTGCGCTCCTAGCTTGATAAGTCCAACGAAGATCTGCTTGGTCAACTCGAAGAGCTGGTTGGCATTCATATTATTGGCAATCGGGCGAGCGGCTACAATCATGGGAGCCACTTGAGTCCGCTCAATTGTGAGTACCCATAAACGAAGCTGAGAACTATATCAGCTAACCAGCTTAGTATTATGCACGCAGAACAGCAAACCTTCATGGCTTCTTTGCCCTTTGCTTGCTGAAGGATCGGTGACAAAGCATCCGGATCTGGTACTACCAAGGGACCTGAGGTGCAACCAACGAGGTAGTAGCAATCCTCATGGCCATCAAAGTAAATTCGAAGGCTCGGGTTCAGTTTGGTATCATCGCAGGCTAGGGCCAAGGGGCCTTTGTACCCAAGTCTCTTCAGATGTTGCATGATCAACTCAAATGTCTGTGGGCAGATTTCGAGAGGGAATCGAGGTTCGCGTGCAACCTTCTTTCTGAGTACATTACTCATTTGAGCATGACAGGTCTGCAGAGATGGATGATACTCACTTGAAACTACGCTCAGAACGTGCAGGAAGGTATGACGAGAAAAGGCGGTATGCTGCTGGACTTTGGATTTGCAGAGACTGGCAGAATTCATCGTAGGCTGGTGTGTATTGCATGTTTTGAAGGCCTATGCCCTTCTCCTCACGGTCGTATTTCATCACTAGTGCTTGGATAATCCCAGAAACAAGCTTATGGTCAATCTTTCCTTCAAGAACTCCCTGTGCGTAACGTACACAGGGCTCTCTGCGTGCCACCTAGTGATCAAGGTGAGATAAGCTCATGCTTGAGTTATCATTGTCACGAAATCTCACCTCATTGTTGAAGAAGGACTGTAAACCAACACTCCGAGCAAAGAGCTGCCCAATTGCTGAAGCACGATGCAGATACGGCACATGCACAAGATTTTGGTCTGTGGGCATCTCCTTTGCCACAAGATTCTGGAACCCTTTGTGACAAAGTAGAGCACGGCACTTATCGCAAGGGCGTGCTTTGTCGGATCCAGGATTCCCCTCAACCATCTTCCTACAATCAACTGCAACACAACGTCTCTCCTGGTGTTCATTACGCCAAACCCATCCTGCTCGATTCTCAGCATAACACTCCTCTTTCTGGGGGTCACTGAGCTCAGACAAGAGCTGGTCAAACCGCCGTTCTGCGATGACTCGTGGGTCCATACCACCGCCGCCGCGAGCCTGTGTTCGTGAGAGATAAATTGCGATACGTGGCTCATTGGATGCTGTCAGTCCAGGACATGGGCGCAGGTTAACAGCAGACAGAGTCGTAGGTGGAGGGGCAAATTTGGATTGCGGTCGGACCTTCGATGTTGTGGATGCCTTCTCAAAACCAAATAATGCAAGTGACTTGGCACCGGCGGCTTTGATGGTACGAATCCCCCGTCCTGGCACCTTTGAATGGCGCTTGGGACAAGTCCTATTGAAATGGTGCTTCCAGCGTACAAGGTTGTATTCCCGCTGCATTCTGACAGTATTGCGGCAATAGGAACACCTGACCTCCAAGGGGTCTGACTTGCCAAACTGTGCCTTTGGGTCATCGTGCAGCACCTCCCTTTCAAATTCATCCTTTTTGGCCTGCCTCTTTGCTTCCCGTGCCCCCATATTTATTCGGCGCTTCTTCTTTGTCTTCCCCATATTTGTGGACTTCGTTTCCGGTTGGTCGGCCTCTTTTGTACTCTCTTCACCACTGTCAGTGTTGATGAAGTGTATTCGTGATGAGTGGGGATGTGGCAGCACTGCTGTTGCTGGAGAATCTACAACTGTGGTCTGAGGATAGAGCGTTGGAGGTTCTTCAAAGGAAATATCTAATTCATGCTCTGTGTCAGAGGGGGGATTGCTTGATGCTGGAGATGCTTCGTGCGCCATGTCAATGTCAGATGACGATGATAAGCTATCATCAAGGACATTATCTTTGGACAAATAGGGGGAAGGCTCAAGGATTTCGACATCATCCGAGCTGTTCCCTGTGCTATGCACTGTCCCTATTCCATGGCCGCAGCTCAAGGTGAGTTCCTCCAGTGATTCCACAACATGAGCAAACCACTGAAGGCGGTTTCTCTGTACTGTAGCTGGAGTAACCAGAGCGTCTCCGAAGATGGCATGGGCAATTGCATTGCATGAGAAGATGCCGCAGTTGACCTGGTCCACTTGGTGGCCATGCGGAAAGACATTGACTGCTGTAAAGGGGCTGCTGAATGATCTCTTGAGCCATTGTTTGATGCTGTTCAAGAGTTTCTTGGGTTCGTGACTAGTGTGGGGCTGTGAATCTCCTATTTAGGTGTGAGTCTCCGGTCATCTGCTCTCAAGGTATTGACTTACCAAATCCATAGGTCTTAGTAACAAAGTCAATATAAACGGTGACCCAGTGTAAATTGTTGATATTAACAGGTGTATATATCCGCTCCAGCTCACCACAGAGGACTGCCACTTGAATCTCTTCAAGTGCTCGGGGTGATACAAAATCAGCTGCCTTTGCTTCATTATCTGTCTGGCTAGTTGCAGGCTCTACCTTCCAAAAGAAGAGTGGCTGTTTGGTGAGAGGAAGAACCTGGACCTTGAGTGTGGCTGACTTCCGAATCTGAAGATTGAGCAAGTCGGTCATTATGTCCATCTGGTCACCATTCAACCAGTGACCTTGGAGGAATTTGGCTAGGTCCTTCGTCTGGGCAGTTCCGTTGAGGTAGTAGGGCATCCTGCTATTCCATGGAAGTGCTGTGAGCACACCATCCAGTGCTGCAATCTCGTTGGGCTGAAGAAGATGTTGGTGATGTTTGTAGTGAGTCTCTCCTTTCCTCCATTCTTCTTGGTCAAGTATTGTTGCTGACAGCTGCTTCCAGAAAGGTATTATCCAAAAAGGAAGAAACACCTTTTCCGAGTAGCGCCAGTCAAGGATGGAGACCGCGCCATCAAGCCAGGCTTGACCAATACCTGCTTGGAGCTGTCGCAGCGCGTCGTTTGAGGGAATCGGGCGCTCATTGAGATGCAACACTTCGAGAGAGTTTGGCGGGTGCTTGCTAAAGCAATGGGAGGCATCGATTCGGATTAATTCATCATCTTTTCGCGGCAGCTGTGTCTTGATGAAGTTGTGTATTGGCATGTCATTGGGTGGGAATATTTTTTTTGCATCGTCGGGGATTTCAAGCAGTTTCTCTTTTTCTTCAATAACATAGCTTGGCAATGATGTACTGTATGTTCTGTTAGATCCAATCCAGATTAAGGGATTGAAGATTGGATCCATTGAGCTCAGTACAGTCGTTGTTGTTGGAATGTTGATTGTCCGTTGTCTTGGGGCCAAGTTGCCTAATGAGGCTGGCTGCTTAAGCGACGATGAACGCTCGGACACAACAGTCTACTACAGTCTACTACTCATAGTGAAAAGGATGTGGAATAGAAAAAAAATCAAGCATTGAGGGTTGAACCCCAAGCTGTGCGGTGTCAACATGAGCGCGTACCAACTGAGCCACGATGAATTGTTGTACATGCCATCATGCGAGAATCCATGACCATACTTTAGATGTCCTACTATAGGATCCGACAAGGCCCAAAAATCGGTCCAAATTTGGATTTCCTGTCCAGATTAAGTACCAACTGTTCCACGAAAACCCCGATTTCCTGTCCAAAATAGGCCTCGACATCCACCCTAATTTTCACGGGTCCTTGTGTGACAGTGTCGCTTACATAGACCTCGATCCCCTTTTCATTAAAACTCCGCAATCAATGTGCCTCGCGAACGCTCACAGGCCGCTCGGCAATCCCTCGTCTGCTCTCACCGCCATGTCCAGAATAGCCCTCCTCGTCGCCAACCCCCTTCCTGTCTTTGGCGACTACCACGTCGTCTTCAATGACTTTATCCGCGCCTCGGCCCCAGCACACAGCTTCGAGCTCGTTCCTTACGATATGTGCATAAGATGGAATACCCGTCCGACGACCAGCTCAGAACGTTCGATGCGCTCATGTACACCGGCTCAGGTGCGCGATATCTGTGCCGATGCCCTTCGATTGACACCACGCAGCGTCCAACGCATTTGACGACGTCGAATGGATAAACACACTCGTCGCATTCACCGTCCGCATCATCCGCGAGCATCCCACACTGAAGCTTATCGGTGCGTCTTCCTTCGTCCTTCGAACCCATCTAACCCCCACAAGGCATCTGTTTCGGCCACCAAATCATATCACGTGCACTCGGTGGCTCTTGCGTCCGCAACACTCGCTGGGAAGTCGGCCCGACCCCGCTCAATCTCACTTCACTCGGAAAATCCCTCTTTGGGGTCGACACTCTGGTTTGTCTTCCATTCACCTTCTCTGCCTCCCTGACCCACAACAGACGATTCAACAAATGCACCGCGACCACGTCCCCGCCCTCCCGCCTACCGTTCAACTCCTCGCCTCAACGCCCACAGCGCCCATCCAAGGCTTTGTCAGCTTCTTCCCTTCCTCTTCCCATACCCTCCCAAACGTCCGCATCTTCACGGTCCAAGGCCACCCCGAATTCACAGAGCCCATCGTCTCACACCTCGTCTCTGTGCGCGCGCAATCTGGCATCATACCCCCCGACATCGCGTTAGACTACGACACGAGACGAGACCGGCCGAACGACGGTGTAAGTGTCGTGGGCAAGGCCATTTGGCGTGTTCTCGGCGTGGGGGCGCAAGTTGATTAGAGCTAATATACCAACTCACGCTGATTATATCACAATCTTTGTAGATCAATCAATGGGATGTTTTTGTCGCACTCAACAATCCCAACTTTGTTCTCCATCTTCCATCCTGACGAAGAACACTCATTAATCAGCTTCTTTCCCCCACAAATAGCCGGTACCCCATCATCTTCACACCTCTGGGACTAATGTCCTACGTCCTATCTGATTCCTTCTCCTACTCTCACAAAAACCTTGGAAACATCTTACGCCTCATCCGAGCACTCACATGCACAACCGCAATCCCAAGCTTCCATCTTTCACAATAATACATCAGTGCAAATCATCAGGGCGATCCGACGGTCTTGAGCTCGTTGTGCACCTCGTCAGAAGCTCTTCAAAGAGCTTAGTCTTGATCGCGGTAGCCATTGCGACTATCATTTGGTGGCTTATATATACTGCAAGAGTTTTTGTGGGACTTGTGTTTCATGCCCGCCACGTCCGCTTGTTGTACATCGACGCTTGCTTTTTTCACTCGCTTCGAACTCCAACTAGTTCTTCACCTTGAGCATTTTCTTCATCGTCTTCCATTGTTACTATGTCCGCAACTGCAAACCCTCGCACTTCAATCCAAAGCCCAAAAATTGTCTGGGGCCTAGGCCCCCTAGGCCCCCTAGTCCCCCTAGTCCCCCCGTCAACCAAGTTTTCAAACATCCTCACACAATCATCATCATCCGCACGTCAAACTACGGACTCACCCTCCAGTATGGCCACGCCAACAGCTTCTCAAACACATATTGGCAATCCGACTACGACCATGTCCATTGAGAATGGAACTCCAACCGTATCCACTGACAAAGGAACTCCAAACGTATCCAATGACAATGGAAATCCAAACATATTCAATGACAATGGAACTTCAAACATATCCAATGATGATAGAAATCCAAACATACCCAATGCCAATGGAAATCCAAACATATCCAACATTGTCGTTAGAACTACGAGCATATCTACTGACAATGGAACCACGGCCGTCGCCACCAGGTCCACTTCCATTATGAATACCCCTTCTGATTTAACGACTACTTCCACTACTTTCACTGCCTCCATTATGAATATCCCGCCCAATTCAACGACTACTTCAGTTACTTCAACAGGTTCTCAAGATCCGACCCAGTCATCAGCAACCGCCGGAAAATCACCAGCTCCTATCATTGGCGGCGTGATAGGCAGTATAATTTTCGTGGCCTTAAGCGTCCTCACAGCAGTCATGGTAATCAAACGCCGCCGTGTGCGAAAACAAGATGGACCAGTCCCAACGGCCAACCCGCTCCTTGACGACCCTCACGTCACAAAGCTTGCAGCCTATAGTGAGCATCAAATTCTTTTTACAATAGCTTTAACATGCTGATTCTAGACATAGGCCTCTCCAAAAAAGGACCACGTCCATTTCACAATGACGAAGAAGTTCCTTCTGCTGATGGCAACTCGAGCCAGATTCAGACACAGAGCCCGATCCAGGACCAGAATACACTCGGATACAGTAGCCCGGGACCTACGCTCTCCCCATCGCTAAGAGATTTCGAGTCTGCAATGCAGCGCCAGATGGAGATGATACAAAGTATGTCGCAACGTATGGATATTATGGCGCTTGAACTTGGGGCGCAGCAGCGTGGGCACCAGGATGCGGATGGTGATCCCCCGGATTACGAGAGTCGGGCGTCGATATAGGGTCTTTTTTTCGTTTCTTTCTTTTACCTAGGTGTCATTTTTTCATTATTGGTTGTTTTATTTTTTTTCTCTTCTACTTTCGTTCTTCATTTGTCCCCCAGCATTCTATCTCTTTTTTTGTAAACAAAAAGTCTCTCGTAGCCAAACAAATACAAAGCACGTCTTTGGATCTGCGCCACACAATGAAAATGACCGTACTCAGGTAATTTTCTTTTACCGGGCAAGTCGGAGTGATTTCTGTTAGAATCCTTATCCCGAACACCTATAGATAATCACAGACTTGTTAGTCTATGTCTAGGTACCGGTAATTAGTTATCGTGACTCTTATCGAGGTAGTAAATATCTAGCTCACCCTCAGTCCGTGATACAAATGACTGAGGGTGCTGTAGCACTAAGTAAGTTTCTAGTCCTCAGTCTCGGAAAGAAACTCTGTTCCACCTGTAGCACTAAGTAAGTTTCTAGTCTACAGCATAGGGTAAGTAAAGAGAATATCGAGTAATAACCAAATATAACGTACCCTCAGTCTCGGAAAGAAACTGAGGGGCCGGAGATGTAAACACACGCCACATAGGTAGTCGGTGGCTGAGGGAACTGTATAGTACGATCGGGCTTGATCGTACCAGAGAAGTAAAAATAAGGAAAATAAAATAAAGTAATAAGAAAAAATGAAAAGACCATTTAGTAACCGGGAGGCGGTAATTTAGCCTGAAGTAAGAGATACGCTGCTGTCACAGCAAGAGTCTATTCCAACAGGTGCTTCCTGTATCGTACTCTGTATATATATTTTTTTGGCACATACGGTGTGATATCTGTGATATCTGTGATATTCTAACAATTTCTGTTACAGGTACCAGGCTGCATTGACACCTAAAATACTAATACGTACAAATACCTTCATGCATACTCATAGTTAGATATATTGTATTCTTCTTTACACTCAATACGCTTATTGTTTTGTCCCAGCACTAGCCAAGGTCAAGCCAGCACCAGCCCTGTATGGCCTCTCATATCCTTTGACTGGGCCCCTCCAAGCATCCCTTCGATGGTGGCTGCACTCACACACACTCATATTACATCCACACCTCTGTTCTCATTTGCGTGCTTGCACTCACTTTTCCTGACCCTGGTGATGACCCACGCAACAATTTTGAGAGGGCCGCTATGCCTGTCTCAACTCCAATGCATGTATATAACAGTATGTAGTACAATTTATCTTTCACTACCTACCCACTAATTCACTAACAGTTCGAGTGAAATGATTGGCAGTGAATAGAACGTAAGTTCAATTTTTGTTAAAAAAAAGCATGAATAATACTATACTATTATCATTATTATTAAGGTTGAGGTCATTCATTTACATCAAAGGTGACATTGTGTCTTCAACCTTATTATTACTCATATCTTTAGTATAACATTATATTGTTGGACACAAGACTCAGTCGGTGTGATAACAACTATGTATTAATCTATGACTACCTGTTGGACACAAGACTAATGTGTATATCATTAGCTGTATATTATTCTAATTGTGTAATTGGGGACATACCTCAGTCAGTATGATAATGACTGAGGTTTGTCCAGCATCCGGTTTCCAATATGTTGGGTGGAACTGTGTGGTTCCTTTTCTCCCATTTCTTCCCCCTGCAATGCACCAATGTTACATGAGCTCAACGCATCTCACAATCCCTGTGCAGTGTGTCAATCATTACAGAGTTGCATTGCACAGCAGAACTTGAGGTGCTATGAGTGTGGAAGCAGCTTGGTAAACATGTCAGCGAGGTTTTCGCTGCTGGGCACATATTTGATTTTGATTCAACCTTCCTCTACAGCATGCCTGATGAAATGGTGTCGGACATCAATGTGTTTCACTTGATTGTAGTTGTGCCTATTATTGGTGATTACAATGGAACCGTTGTTGTCTCCCTTGAGGCTTGCTGGGTAAGATACACCCAATTCTATCTCTGCCAACGCCGTATACATCCACTGTATTTGCTTACCTGCCTTCTCTAAAGCCAGCTTCTGTGGTGGACATCAACACCATGTCTTGGAACTTTGCTTTCCAGCAATTTGGGCCACCTGCCTGGATATATACTCCCCCAGAGATTGATTGTTGGTTGTTGATGTCTGCTACAAAGTTGGAGTTGTAGTAGCCGCATGGGGTGAAGTCTTCATAGCCAAGTCCCCCATATCGTATTTTGTAGTGAGCCGTAGCCTTTAGGTACTGCAGAACATGTTGCAATGCTAACCAGTGAGGTTTCCCAGGGTTCACCATGAATCTGCTGAGGGACGTAATCATGTAGGCAATGTCAGGGCATGTCCCTACCTGTGTGTACATGAGGGAACTGAGTACTTTGCTATAGGATTTGTCTGCCATGTAGGCTTGATCTTCCGTAGTTGACGGTGCTTGCGATCAGCTCAGGACAATGCCTGGTAGGAGTGGGGCATACTTTGGAGTGCAGTCAGTCATACTGTATTTCTCTAGGGTCCTCTTGATATACTCCTGGTCCAGTGTGATCAGCTTCTGGGTTCTGTTGCATGTGATACATATGCCAAGTACAAACTTGAGGTTGCAGAGGTCTTTGATCTTGAAGTTGGTTCCTAGTTCCTGTTGTGCCTTTTTTGCCTCCTTCTTGGATGATGACATGCCTGAGGTGTCATTGGTATATGTGCTTGTTATGGTCGTTTCGCCATTCCTTTGCCTTGATCCCATGGATTGGTCCACCTCAGAGTGTTTGTATCTGAACTTCTTCATGTCCTCGTTCAAGGTGTGCCACCAGTTGTTTGCACTGTCCATTGTCCCATACAACACTTTGTTCAGTAACAACACTAGACTTCTTTTGTCATCTCGTGCCCCTGCTACTCCCCCAGACCCATCTGCCCCCATACACATCCACTTTGTAGATATTGCTCAACCAGAGCTTGTACCCCTTGGGCTGTTCCATGAGTATGGGTACTTGTGTTGGTGCATTGAGGTAGGCACTCATGTAGTCAATCTGCCACATTTTGAAGTCCTTGACAGTGCCTGCTGCAAGGTTGATGCATAGGGACTCATATTTCACAACAGATATGTACATTGCAAAGTAGTCCACCCCCGAGATCTGCAAGAAGCCCTTGGTGACAAGCCTTGCTTTGCGGCCTACCACTGATCCATCGGCACCATACTTCAGGGTGTAGGTCCACCTGTTCTTCATGGTTTTCACCCCTGCTAGCCATGGCATAAGTCACCAGACCTTGCATTCCCACATGCATGCCATCTTGGTGTCCATGGGCACTCTCCACAGATCTGGGTGTGTCATGGCCTTGGAGTATGATTTCAGAACCCAGAGATTGTCGTTTTCTGGCACATGTGTGGATAAGGTGCCAGGCATGTTGTGGTAGGTCTTCTCGCTCTTGGGCTTGGTATTGCTGTCAGGAGTGGGCAGGTCTGTCGGTGGCAACTGGGAGTCAAAATTGACCAGGCAATTACCAATGCTCCTGGACCATACAGCTTTAGGATCAATGGAGAGCTCCATCATCTGACAGGTGCTTTGCTTCCAACTGAAGGTGATCATCCTGTATATGCACAACTCTACTTCTACAATCACAATCAATGATTGGCTTTTTATCAAGGAAGCAATCCTAGATTGGATCCTCAGATAATGGCCTCTTTGCAGGATATGCTTCATAGAGTCAATCCCTTTATTGGCTTATATAAGCTTGCAAAGCAGATTATGACAGAAGTTCCTGAAGGCCAACCACAAAGGCTTTCTGTTCAACTTAGGGCTGACTTTGGAGATCATCGATGTTATAACAATCCTAATGAACAGGAAGGAGTTGCAGCAATTATACCAGGAGATGGCTCTGAAGAATGTTCAGATCATTGTGACATAGTCCTGCATCTGCATGAAGGTCAATTGAAGTGAATCAGCCATTTACACCCTTTTTATACTCTTTTGCACTACATGATCATATTTTCAACTAGAGAACATGGATTTTATTTAAACATTCCTTCTCAGCTGGGACCATGAGGCCAATGCAGAACACAAAATATCACCAAAACTGCTTACTATGCATATCAACTTCAGCAGAGATCTCCAGAAGCTAATGTTACTTTGCTTTGGCATGGTTGATTGTTTCAACAATATGTTGTCAATGCATGGGCTTCAATCAAACAAACAAAACTTAATTGGGTTAGACACAATCAAACAAAGATTAGGGCTGGAATCTATCAAGGAGTGGTTGATGCAGCTGTTGGAGATGAAGACTTGTGCAGGCAAAGCCAATGTGTGGTCCTCCCTTCTTCTCATGTTGGAAGTGAACAACACATGCAGCAATTATTCCAGGACTCTATGGCTATTTGTAGGCATTTCCATAAACCTGATCTCTTCATCACTATGACTGCCAATCAAAAGTGGTCTGAAATTGAAGAGGCTCTGTTGAAGGAATCTATGGTTAATGGAAAAAGGCAAACAGCTTCTGATCATCCAGATATTGTTGCCAAAGTATTTGAACTCAAGAAAAATGCTTTTTTGAAAGATATAAAAGATGGTCTCTTTGGAAAATGTGTGGCATCTGTCCATATTATTGAATTTCAAAAGAGGGGACTTCCACATATACATATCTTGATTTTTTTCCATCATTATGACAAGATTAAAGATGCAGCCCATGTGGATACTATTGTTTCTGCTCAAATCCCTGATCCAGTAACTCAGCCACAATTGTATCAGGTATTGGCTTTGCTTGAATTATCAATGCAGTGACTTACCTTTGTTATCAGGCTGTTACTACCAATATGGTTTATAGTCCATGTGGAGCAGATTTTCCCAATGTCAAGTGCATGGTAGATGGCAAATGTTCCAAGAGATATCTGTAAGGGTGACCTCTAGAGGCTGTGGCTCAGTCACACAGCTCGCAGAGGGAGATCCAAAGTGTATTAGAGTATGTACTGACAATATTATGATAACTACTCACCTGACAGAGGGAGATCCAAAGAGAACAAGTCTAGGGATTTCCTATGTCAGGTTGGATGCTTCTGGGGCTTCTGAAGCATGGAAAACAACTGTACAGTACAACAAAACCTTAAAAACTCAAAAATTGACTAACCAAACAACTGTGCAAACAAGGCAGGAAAACTCCAGACTTTAAAAGTCAGAAAGGCAAACTCTGGCTTATATAAGCAGTCTGGAAGCACTGATGAAGGGCCCACACTTGTCTGAATGATGGCTAAAGAACCAGAGCACCTCAAAGGCTGAGAATAGTACTAACAGATAGTGTTGAGAGAATAAAAGTAGCAAAATGAGAAAATGATAGAAGAAATAAGGAAATGAATGAAAGGAGAGTGAAGGAATAAGGAGTGAAAGAAGAAAGAAATGAGGAGTAAATGAGTCCCCTGACAATATTCCAAGAAATTTCAGGAGGCTACACAGTATGGTGATGATGGCTATCCCCAATATGCCAGACCTAACAATGGCTGCTTTTTTGAAAAGCATGGTCATCATTATGACAATCATAATGTTGTCCCATACAATCCATATCTCTCAGCCAAATTACAATGTCATATCAATGTGGAAGTCTGTGCTTCAGTGGATGCAATCAAATACATTCACAAGTACATTTACAAAGGTCATGATAGGACAACTTTGGAGATTGCTAGGGATCAGAGGGATGAAATCAAGGAACACTTGGATGCCAGATAAATTTCTGCCCCTGAAGCTTGCTGGCAATCTTTGAATTCAACATGCATGCTGAATATCCTTCAGTGTACAGATTACCTGTGCACTTGGAAAATCAGCATGAAGTTTATTTTCCAGATAATGAACCAATACAGGTGGTAGCTGCTAGACCCAATGCAGACAAGACTGCACTCACAGCTTGGTTTGAAGCCAATACCAGGTTTCCCAATAATAACACCACTTATCAGAACTTTTCAACCAAGTTTGTTTATGAGGCATCTAAATGGAGTTGGAAGAAGAGGCAGAGAGGTATAGCAATTGGGAGGATGTACTTTGCTTCACCAAGACAGGGAGAAAGGTTCTATCTCAGGATGTTCTTGATTGTTGTAACCAATGCAACTTCATGGGCTGATCTCAGGACAGTCAATGGTCATATCTATCTCACTTATCAAGAAGCATGCAAGGCTCTAGGTCTTTTAGAGGATGATGCAGAATGGAGGCAGTGTCTCACTGAAGCTGCTCCAATTCAAGTAGGATCAGCTCTCAGGCAGCTGTTTTGCACTATTCTATTCCACTGTGCTCCTGCCACTCCTGAGGCTTTATGGGACAAATTCAAGCATTCTATCTGTGATGATCTTTGACACAGATTGGAACATACTAGACAGTACAGAGACTGAGTCTTTACCAATGAGGATGTCTATGACTATGGCCTTCATCTCATCAATGACACTTTGATGAATTTTGGAAAAACTCTGAAATAGCACCCTTTCCAAATGAAGGCACATCATGCAGGAGGGGTGTATTTTGACGTGTGACCATAGCATGACCACAAGTTGTTTGACTCTCTCCCTCTAATTAGTTGTTTGAGCAGAATACCTTTTAGCAGTTTACTCTGCAAGACAGATTCCAAGTCTCTGTTTTCATAGTCGCAGTTTTTATTTCGCTCGCATTGTACTGTACGACCCTTCTGTTCGACATTGTTACTCCTATTTCACTTGAATCCTCCTCGTCGTTGATGAGCCTGCATCGTGGCTGGCTACTGATAGCACCAATACCCACACCTCATATAGGCCCACTAGTACCACCAGAAGCGCCATGCTCTAGCGCTTCCAGCGCTATTTTTCTCATATTTTTACATTAATAACTCACAGCTACAGACTCCAATTACTTTCAGACCACTTTTTATGGCACCACTTATTCTTTGCACCACTATTGACACCTCGCCACACCTTGCCACTTGCACTCCAAGGCTATACATTTACACAGACACTGGGCATCAGTCAATCCGGCATAATGCTCTTAGCCAGTGGCAGTGCTTACAAAGGGAAATGATGAAGTATTTCCGTGACAGCATCATTATGGACCTTTTTACTATACAATTCAATTCACTGCTTTTACTTACATTTTTATCAGTTCACCACCCTCTAGCAGCGCTTAACCTCTTAGCGTCGGCTAACTTTCTTTACTATAAATACTTACTTTTTGTTAGTAGTACAGAGAATCAATTTGGTAGTAGGGATCATATCCCAACATTTTGGTCTCCATACGCAACAGACTACCTCTTGTTTTGACCGTGTCAAGCAAGAGGACTCTGCTCTAGTTTTCTATCTCTCTCTCTCTCTAGCACCTTGCAACTATGGCTTGGCTTTCGTGCTTAGATCTGCTAAGCAATCTCATCCTTTTATTATCACATTCTAGGTGCTAACACTTAGCGCCTCTTAGCGACCCTTTCCCACACCTCTTAGCGCCTTCCTTAGTGACTTTCCCACGCTCTTAGTGCTTCTCCTTAGCAACTTTTAGTGCCTTGTAGCCACATTTTGGAGCCTTACGCAAATGCCTCCAATCACCCACTTTCCTTGCCACCAACCTCTTGCCTACCGTGTATTCTCTGGGACCTGTCTGGGACTCTCTCACACACTTAGCATGCCCAAAGCTGTATCAGCTAAGTAGCTGCACTAGTGATAGTCCACGCAGCACCCAGCTCAATTTGGGCATCATCATTGTTCGTTTTTTTTTTCTATTCCTTCTCTCCTCACTCCATTTTTCTTTTTTTTCAACTCCTTCTCTTTCATGTTTAATCTGGCTACTTCAAGGGTTTGTGGTGGAAAGTCGGGCTCAGCTTTGGTATCATGTACTCTTAGGCCCTCTTCTTTGTTGCAGTGCGAGGGTTCCCAGGCAGCAGGCGCTGCGCCCGACGCTGGACCTGCTGAGCTTTCCATGCCTTCTCCGGTCAACGGCATCATCATCGACTGGGCCGTGCCTAATTTGGAGGCAGGCTTGGGCTCCCAGAGGGAGAGGTCTCCTTTGCCCGCCATACCTCTGTCCAAGCGTCATAAGTGCAAGGTGTCGTGTGAGGAGGATGATGATGTTGAGATTGTGCTGTCTCCATTGACAGCCGATGCTTATATGCACGATTCTGTTCCTGTATTTGTCAAGCAAGGTACTGTTTGCACTCCTGGTCCGGCTCCTTGCACTTGTGCCCCCTCGCCAATTGTCAAGCATTTGCACACTGAGGACGTTTATCAGAGGCCGTCCCCTGCTTTGGAAGCACCCCCACAGTGGATTCGGATGAACAACAAGTAATTACTCTCATGGATTTGGGGCTGTTGCAGCTTTTCCGGGCCCATGGCCTTGACCTCAATTGTAGAGGTATGTTCTTGGTCTTCCATGACGTTGTTTGTTCCTGCTCTTGGACATTTTCTCCCCATTTTTGTTGCGCATGTTCTTATTACATGCTTCAACACATTTGTTGTTAAATGCTGTCTTGCCCAGACAACTGTTTGCAAAAGCTTATTTTTTGTGCTTGCCTTAATTTCGTGTTATCCTGCATTGTTGTTCATGTTATCATGCATAGTTGTCTGTCTATGCTACAGTGGCCATTTTGTTGGCTGTTCTCATTACTTTCGTGTGGCATCTCTGCCCCTTGAACAATCTTTTACAATGAGTGCCCTTTTTATGTGTGCATGTCTTCTCTTTGATTGCTTTTTGTGTCATGTCCCCTTTTACACGAAATTTTGTTTTCTGATCTACCTTTCTTTCCAGTTTTGTTGCAACACTTGCACGTTGTTCATGATTGTCTTGGCAATAATGCCACTGCTCCCTCGAGCAAACAGGGTGTTCCTTTGCCTGGTACCCCATGCCCTGCTGGGGATAATGGCCTGGCAGCGTCTGGTCATGCTGCCTTGCATGCTCCTGAGGAACATTCC
Organism: Termitomyces sp. MG16; assembly: GCA_003313075.1. Taxonomy (NCBI): domain Eukaryota; kingdom Fungi; phylum Basidiomycota; class Agaricomycetes; order Agaricales; family Lyophyllaceae; genus Termitomyces; species Termitomyces sp. MG16. Next base: position 18,532 of record QGOA01000727.1, read on the forward strand.
ATTCCCAATCATTGTGCACCGGGCATTCTAGTTGGAAACTCTGGCCATCGTGCGCCACCCATTTTTTCTGGGGCTGCTCCACCTTCATGCATGTTGCATGGCCTGCCTCCGCAGATTGGTCATTTGTTGTCGTCGGCTGACAAGGTGTATCCACAGAAAGTGGTCAAAGCGTTGGAATAGGGCATGTTTGAGTATATCTCCCTAGATTTGTTGACAGACAAGGCTTGTCAGTGCGTGGCCTGGGAGCCGCCGCCTCCAGAATCATCTTTTGTTATTGCAAATGGGAAGCTTCAACTCTTTACAGCCTCCTTCAACACTTGGCATGAGTCCAAGCTGACCTTTGATGAGTGGTCGGCAGCTTCAGACAACCTTGTGAGCATGATGGGCATTCACCTACAGGCTGACTCTGACAGCGGCTCAGCTGGCCAGGTTGCCAATGCCATTGCAGATTCTTTTGCAGCTCACTTTCAGCGCCTCAAAGCTCACCCTAATGCACGACTGGATTTTGGTCTAATCCTCGATTACGACCAACGTTTGCATGCATTGTATCTGCGCAAGTCGCATTCCTTTTGAATGGATACATTTCAGCTCAATATTTGGCAGGAGTGTGTGGCCACACTGCATGCCAGTAGGGTCAAGACTTTGGATGGTAGGCTCGTGGAGATGGAGTCCTTTCTTGCACGTGGGAAGTCTTCCTCGGCCAAATTTTGCGACACCGTGACCTGTTTGAAATGTTTGTCCTGTGGGTCGCTTGAACACAAACTCCTGGCCTGTCATGCTCCCCCACGGTTTCTCTGTCGTGAGGGATGCTCATATCGCGCTCTGGCCAGGGGCTCAGTCTGTTTTGCCTTCAATGGTTTCTCTTCCTGTGATTGAGGCTCCAAGTGCATGCATGCCCATGTTTGTTCCTTGTGCAGGAATTCTGGCCATGGAGCACAGGCCTGTTCTGCTTGACAGCGTATTTCCTTTATCCACACTGTTAATAGCTGATTGCTGGGAAAGCGCCTTGCATGCAGCTGGAGTGTTGGATCTCTTTGCGGAGGTACCGGAAGGCCTTCGCAGCGGCTTTGACATTGACATAGATTCTTTAGTTCTCTCACATTCTTTTTCTCCTTGCAATCATTATTGAATGTCTGAAGCTTGCAATTTTGTTATTTCCAAATATGATTAAGAGGTGGCCCTAGGCAGGGTTTTGCCTGGTTTCGACCCTGCTCTCATTGAAGATTTGTTTGGCCCTTTTAGAACAGCTCCGCTGAATGTGATTTCTAGTTCCTCCAGTAAATTACGTGCTACATTAGACTTGTCCTTTCCTCAAAACGATCCCGATTGTCCTTCGGTAAGCTCCTTTATCAATTCTGACGACTTTCCTTGCAATTGGGGAACCTTTGCTGCTTGCTGGTTGCTAGTTGCAAAATCCCCACCTGGTACTGAAGTTGCAGTTTTCGATGTTGATTCTGCTTTTCAAAACATCCTGACCACCCTCAGGATTGGTTAAAGCTTGCTGTTTCGATCGACGGCAAAATCCATTTTGACTTTCGTTTAAACTTTGGTGCAGCCTCTGCGCTGGAAGTGTTCAGTCGCGTTGCTGATGCTATTGTCGCTATATACCGCCATCGTGGGGTAGATGACATTCTCAAGTGGGTAGATGATTTCATATTCTTCTGATATGCTCAGTTACAACACTCCACTTTTGTTTACTCTTACGACAAAACTCTTATTCACAACATGGCAAACGATTTGAGCTGGCCATGGTCAGCAGAAAAGCACTCACCTTTTGCTCCTTGCTTCACATATATCGGATTCTTATGGTTTCTTGAAGCCAAAACTGTCGAATTGCCCAATAAAAAACACCTTAAATATCTTGTGAAATTGTATGAATGGTCTCACACTGCAAAAGTTTCTCTAAAGATGACAGAATCCCTCATTGCAACTTTGAATCATGTCTGTCTTGTTCTCCCCATTGGGCGCTCTTGCCTGCCATCTCTCTTTGCATTCTACGCTTGATTCCCATCAAATTGCAGTACTTTTGTTTCTCTGCTCCCTTCCAACGCTGTTATGGAAGATATTTTCTGGTGGCACGATGCCTTGGAGCATCACTGGTGTGGTTCCCATGTAATAGAGCCCCCTTGCCCTTTACAACTGGATGTTTATGTTGATGTGTCCACATCATGGGGAATTGGTTTTGTTGTTGATGATAAGTGGCTGGCTTGGGAGTTGCAGCCAGGCTGGAAGTCCAATGGTCAGGATATTGGATGGGCGGAGATGGTTGCGGTGGATCTGTCCATACATGCTCTCGTCAAAGCAGGTTTTAGGAACTGTCACATTATTCTCAAATCTGATAACTCCGGTGTCGTCGGGGCTTTGGCAGCTGGTAGATCCAGAAGCCTTCAACAGAATGCCATTCTGCATCGCATTGTTGACACCTTCCAATCAAATGTGATTTGGCTCACTATCACTTGGCACCATGTCTAATAAAATCTCGGGTTTGCACTCCTACCACATTCAACATGGGATGCCGTGGCACGACTCAATTAGACTGAGACATACGGTAAAGGGCATGGAAAATCTTTGACCAGAATCATCCTACCAAAAGGAGCAACCTTCTGTGACTCTAGAGATGTTACAAATAATGAAAACGAACCTTGACCTTTCTAATCTGTGCGATGCTTGTGTCTGGGCTGTAGTTACAACAGCTTTCTGGGGCCAGATTCACATGGGCAAATGTCTTCCTGCATGGGAACGCAATTTTGATTTGACAATATTGCCTGCATGGTGTAATTTTGATCAGCCTAATGATACGGGCTCCAGATTGTTATTTTTACCTTGGACAAAAAAGGCAGGACATAAAGGCGAGACTGTCATTATTACGCATCAAACCAACAACTGCAATCCAATCAGCGCTCTGGCTAATCATGCTTGGGTTAACAGAGTGGTTTCACATTTGCCCATTTGTTGCTATCTGAATAAGAAGGGTCATGTGATTGCGCTCACAACACAAAAATTGCTACTTGTCATCAACCCCATTTTGACGCACCATTCTTTACCAACAGTTAGCAGTCATTGTTTTCGTATAGGGGGGACTACGGCTTTGTTGTTGAAAGGAGTGCCGCCAGACATAGTCAAGGCTTTGGGTCGGTGGATGTCAGACGCCTTTCTCAGGTATTGGCGAAACTTACAGTTGATAGCTCCAATTTATGTCAAAATACTGCGCCCAGTTCTGTCATATTTAGATAGGCGATAGTCTATGGTGGGGGATTCATCTACTTTGTCCTGAGCTACCTTCATCTCTCAGGGTGGGGTCAGTTTCTGTGCACTGACTTGCGGATGTATCCCAGTATCCCTCTGCCTGACGTTGACCCCTATTTGAGGTGGATTACCTTTAAGCAGAGAGACTCTTGCCCATCATATGGACATCGTGTTCAGAAAGATTAGAGTTTTGCCATGCCCTCCTCTAAGCTTTATTTCTGGAGATATTTATCACTATAGCTAGATATTTGGGTTTAGGCCACACCTGGAACTAACGTGAAATAGCACCCTTTCCAAATGAAGGCACGTCATGCAGGAGGGGTGTATTTTGACGTGTGACCATAGCGTGACCGCAAGTCATTTGACTCTCTCCCTCTAATTAGTCGTTTGAGCAGAATACCTTTTAAATTGGAATATAGTTCCAGGTAATTGGTATTTGCATAAAAGATTGACTTGAATACTGATCAAACTATTCTTCTAGGCAATAGGCTTTTGGAAGATGAAACCAATTATGATGTTGAGGAGCTAAAGCAAAAAGTGGAGGAAAAGAAGGCCAAGTTCAATGTGGAACAACTGGAGACTTTTAATGCTGTCATGAACTCTGTGAATAACAATTTGGGCAGAATGCTATTCATTTATAGTGCTGGAGGATGTGGCAAAACCTTTGTCTGCAATACTCTGGCTGCTGCTATTTGTTCCAATAGAGATGTGGCATTATGTGTAGCATCATCTGGGATTGCTGCCTTATTGTTGGAAGGGGGTAGGACTGCTCATTCAAGATTTAAAATTTCCATTCCTGCTCTTGACACATCCATTGCCAATATCAAGAGAGAAACCCAGTTATCACAGCTTATACTTCACACCAAAGTTGTTATTTGAGATGAAGTTCCAATGCAACACAAAAATGCTATTGATTCTGTGGATCGTGGCTTCAGGGACATTTTTGATAATTACATTTCCTTTGGTGGAGTTACTGTGGTTTTTGGAGAGGACTTTAGACAAACTCATCCAGTGGTTCCACATGGACTCGGGCAGCAGATGATTGGTTCTTCACTCAAAAGGGGCTGACTTTGAAATCATATTCAAATCCACTACTTGGTCCAAAATATGAGATTGGATCAGACTGCAGAGAATATTGCTCATGCAGCTTGGTTATTGGATGTTGGTGCAGGGAAAAATCTAGAACCTGGAGAAACAGTCAAATTGCCTGAAGATGACAATTTCATCACTGGATTAATTTCTTCTACATATCCTGATATTGGTCATCCTCAAAATGATCAGTATTATCTGGACTGGACTATTCTCTCTGGCAAGAACTCTGATATAGAGGAGATCAATGCAGAAGTTCTAGAGAGGTATCCAGGAGAAGAAAGAATTTTACAGAGTGCAGACTCTGTTCTTTCTGATAACAGGAATCCTGATGGCCTTGCATTATATCCTGTAGAATATCTCAACTCTTTGAAAGCCAGTAGTTTGTCTTTGGCTAAACTGGCTTTGAAGATTGGAGTTCCTGTCATGCTCCTCAGGAATCTGAATACAACCAAAGGACTTTGCAATGGAACAAGAATGATTGTCACTCATATTAGCATCAGAGTCCTCAGATGTCATATTATCAGTGGAGATGCCAAGTTTACAGGTTCAACTGTTTTGATTTCAAGGATCAATCTAGATGCCTCTGAAGAGGATTTGCTAATACCATTACACAGAAGACAGTTTCCAATTCAATTGGCCTTTGCTATGACTATCAACAAGTCTCAAAGGCAATCAGTCAAACATGTTGGATTGGACCTTTGATCACCTGTTTTTACACATGGCCAACTTTGTGCTGCACTTTTTCAATGCACATCAGGAGATCATATCAAGGTGATTTTGTCAAGAGAAAATACATCAAAAACAACTGCAAATATTGTATATGAAGAAATCCTCAATAATTTACAAATGTAAGTGTGATTGTTAATTAACTACTTATTACTAACTTTTATATTTTAGCATTTAACTTGATATTTGTTGATACTGTACATATAACTTGGAATTGTAGTATTATTTCTTGGGTTTACAAATGTGAGTGTGATTGTTGATTATCTACTTATTACTAACTTTTATATTTTAGCATCTAACTTGATTTTTGTTAATACTGTACTAATAGAATATACATAACTTGGAATTGTAGCACCATTTCTTGATAAATGTGAAACTTTTTATTCATTAACAACATATGCTGGAATCAATAAGATATAATGAAAGTAAGATAATGATAGAAGCTGAGTGATTGATATACATATTTGGAGCCCCTAACCAAATGAAGTGAGGGTTGGGGTGGAGATTGAGTTACTTATATACATACTTGGAGCCCTAATCAAACAAAGTGAGGTTAGGGTGGAGGCTTAGTTGGAGAGGATTTGGGGGTAAAGCCTCCAATAACCCGACTATATCAGCTGTGGAATATCACATACCTTTGACAATGCATAGCAATAGAAGTCTGGTGTCAAGATCATAGACCCATGACTTTGAAGATTCATCTTTGACATTTGTGGACACAGAAAGAGTCATGCTCCTTTGACTCTGAAGGTTGTTAGGCTTGTGTGGTCATAACAAGAATACAGCATGATAATCCCAAACCACAGCCAAATCTAGCTCCAAAGCATGCTTCTGGTTCCATAGAGCAACCTTGAGGTTTAAAGATATCAAGGATCAGTCAACAGCATCTATAATATATGGGAAGATGATAGGCTTCTACTCGGACTGAGCACATCAAGGGGCACACTACAGGCCTACAGACACAGGCCATACTCGAGACCCTAGCAATCCTCTCGGACACAGGACACCACGGTCCTTAGCACTCAGGACACCACAGTCCTTAGCACTCAATTATAGGCATTGTTTATCAGTCTAAACCACCACTACTAAGCCTTCAGCATATACCACTTATTGACCTTGGAGGATTAGGAGACCAAGGACTCAGGGCGCTAGCACAATGGTGGGAACATGACTTTGAACAAACCCCGATCAGTTCCATAAAGGGGTTAGCATTAGGCGCTGCCATTGGATGAGGCACTTCAATCAGAAGTCTAAAGAATCAGCAGCAACAAAACAGGATATACTCTAGCCTGACATTTTATCCATCAAGAATTGATACCAGGTTTAGCGGTGACAGTAGAACTCATGGCGTCTGTCAAGGATTTTCTGACCATACCCCGCAAAGGCCTGGCCAATCAGAATTACACTAAAAAGTGAGCAGACTCATACAAAGTTTAAGTTAGTTTAGAGTCACCATGGCCAATGGGCTATAACGCTGTTGGTCGCCATTGCCTCATTATGCTGCACTACTCATCTTTTCTTCTATATCTTTGTGTAAAATACAACACTTACTGTCTGCCAGGTAGCACCCAAAGCACTATCATCTAGCGCATTGTTCTATCACCTCTGCTCGAGCACACCGGAACTCTGTTGGGACTCCTTATAACTATGCACGTCAAGCGCTGGAGACAGCGTTGTACTGCATATACGTCCAGCACACCCAACCATAGTTGGCATCATCATTTTGGAGCCCACTGCGAGGGGTTCTATTGAGACAGAATTCCACTGGAAACTTGAGCCCAGCGACAGTGCAGCCTGTAAGGGCGACCTCTAGAGGCTGTGGCTCAGTCACACAGCTGGCAGAGGGAGATCCAAAGTGTATTAGAATATATACTGACAATATCAAGGTAGCTACTCACCTGGCAGAGGGAGATCCAAAGAGAACAAGTCTAGGGATTCCCTATGCCAGGTTGGACGCTTCTGGGGCCTCTGAAGCGTGGGAAACAACTGTACAGTACAACAAAACCTTAAAAACTTCGAAAATTGCCTACACAAACACTTGTACAAATAAGGGGCAAACTCTGGCAAACTCTGGCTTATATAAGTGGTCTGGAAGTGGTGCTGAGTGGGCCCACACTTGTCTGAATGGTGGCTAAAGAACCAGAGCATCTCAAGGGCTGAGAGTAGTACTAACAGATAGTGTTGAAAAAATAGAAACAGTAAAATGAAATAATGTCAGAAGAAATAAGAGAATGAATGGAAGGAGAGTGAAGAGATAAGGAGTGAGAAAAGGAAGAAATGAGGAGTCCCCTGACACAGCCAAATAACCAGCGCATGCCACCTCAAAATCACTTCTTGTCACCAAAATGGGACAAAACAAAGCCCCATGAACTAATGCAGTATTTCAAGGAGTTGGAGTATTTGCTACATGACTGCCATGTGACAGACAATACACAGATGAAAGAATACGCTGCCAGATATGTTTCATACAATATGGTCGAATCATGGACAGGTTTAAAGGAGTTTCAAGGACTTACAAATGATGCGGTGCCAAGGCCTTTTACCTATATAATAAATGGAAGAAGGCTATTATTCATTTATATCCTGGTGCTGAAGAAGCTACACGTTATACGGTAATGGAAATTCAGAAGTTAGTACAAGACATCTTTGTGGCAGGGATATATATGCTTGGCACATTATCAACTTATTATCACAATTTTCAGCAGATAGCAAGATGGCTTGTCCAGAATGGAAAGTTATACAGGAACAAGGAGTGCTGTTTGTTTCAACAAGGGTTCCCAACCTTGCTATAGACTAAGATTGCATGGCACTTGGAGATTATTATTCATAACCATCACCCCAAGGAACCGTATGACATAGAAAAGGTCTTTGAGGCAGGAAAGTGGGTATTAAAGGGCACAGACACAGGTATATCTTTGCAGCGACCTGGCTTGGACCATGGAGGGATGGCACCCAAACTGGAGTTGCCAGCTCCTAGCACCGCCAATGACCACCATGGATTTGTCAAGAAAGAGGATTTGGAAAACACCGTTAACAACGCTGTTGCTAACGTCATGAATAAACTTGAAACCCTAATTTCAACTAGTCTCTCAGCACCTCGAAATAATGTACAGACGGGACTTTGTCATTTCTGTGGCAAGGCAGGACATACCATGACCAGGGGTCAATGTGCTATCCTTGAACAGTATCTGCGACAGGGGAAAGCCTACCATGGGATGGATGGTAAACTAGTCTTACCTTTGGGCACTAACATTCCCCTTTATCCCAAGCATAAGACTTTCCAGGGGTGCATTGACAAGTGGCATTGACAAAACCTGGAGAACCTAGCGACCGACCTACGTTGTCACACAAAAAGAGAATTGAGATGCTGGAAAAGGAATTGAAGTCACTAAAGAATGAGGTCTTCGATGGAGTAGAGATCAGAAAGGGCAAGCAGCCTTTGAAGGACTATAGACCCTCAGGCACCACAACAGACCCCACCCAACAAAAGCTTTGACCTCTAGCATTAATGAAGACATACCAGAAGCAACCAAGGCACCTGCCATTACAGAGCCACTGCTACATCCTTACGCTGGCCTTGGGGGCAACTATGCCCCACCCCTTAATTGCAACTTTGAGGCACCAGACAAACTATTGGGTGGCTATCAACCAATGGTGCTTATATACGACTTAGAAAAGTTGAAGGTAGTTTTTGATCACATTATGCAGAGTCAGGTTATGCTATTAGTAGGAGAGTTATGCAGTGTGGCACCAGACATCAGGAACCAGATGCGTACCACAGTTACCCCTCGACAAAATGTAGCTAACAACATAACAACGCTGGACAAATGTGACAATGCGTTACCTGAGTTTGCATATATCATGGAAACTGCAGCCCCAGAGACCAAAAAGGAGGCTGCACCACCTAAAGAAGCTACATCCATTGACCCAGTTGAGACCTACCTTAAGTCGCTAAGATCTAGCGATGATCCTGCTATCCTGACTGTAGCTCAGGACTCTCATGCTATTTGTTTGATCATGCTGACTGTAGATGGAAAAAGTGAAATCGAGTCTATTGTGGATAGTGGATCTCAGATCATTTCTATGGCTGCTGATGTCACTAACAAACTTGGCATCATTTACAACCTGACAATTATTCCTAATAGGCAAAGCGTTAATGGCACTATCAATTGATCTTTAGGACCATGTGCTATTGGCAACCTTATATTTTACTTGCAAATTCACATTCTCAGGTTACCCACGTATGACTTACTATCAGGAAGGCCCTTTGACGTGCTAGCTTGATCAGTAGTCAAGACGACGTCCCTTTAGCCCCTGAAATTTTGGACTCTTCTTCATCGCTTACCAGCAAAGCTTTATCATACCTATACCTCACAGCTTCAGATATTGCTGAAAACCTTTCAACAGACACTTACTTTGTTTCTACTCCTGATGTTAAAGAACCTTTGATATCCGGTTTTGCCAGAAACCAAAGTTCTACATATAATGTGTTTGCTAACAATAGTACCCCTAAGCGCAAAGGAGTTCAGGTCAAAAAGAAGTACAAGCCCGTAGCACTTAAAACAAAACTGTTAGCGAGTACCATGCTCGAAGAATCTTAGATCGAAAAAAAGATAATTGGCAATCCATTAGCAACACTTCCTGAACTCAACCTGAATCCACTGCTCTTTGAACTCACAGAACAGTTTATGGCAGAACAAAAGGCGCTATTCCTAAGCGCCCATGATACAGGCTTTCTATCAAAGGCAGAACTGGATGTACTAGTCAACATTATGTGGAAGCAAAATGAAGCATTCGCTTAGGAAGACTCAGAGCGTGGTAAACTTAGGACTGACTTCTTTCCACCAGTAGTTATACCGACTATTCCCCACGTGCCATGGACTGAGAATAACCAACCAATCCCACCCAGAATAGAAGCCAAAGTATGCCAGATTATTTGTTCTAAGATAGCCACAGGTGTATATGAGCCTTCTAATTTGGCTTACCACTTGCGATGGTTTTGCATCCTCAAGAAAAATGGGAAGCTATGTATAGTTCACAGTTTAGGGCCATTAAACAAAGTCATGATTTGCCATTCAGGAGTACTATCTTTCCCTGATCACGTCACTGAGTTCTTTGCAGGCCGCATCTGTGGCACTACCCTGGATTTGTACGTGGGCTACAACAAGTGCTTAATTCATCCTTCCTCCAGAGACTTAACAACATTTCAAACACCATTTGGGGTGCTACGGCTAGTAACGCTTCCCATGGGATGGACCAACTTGGTGCCTATATTCCATAACAACATTGCATTTATTTTACAGCCGGAGATACCTCACCACATGCTCAGTTTTATCAACGACGTAGACATTAAGGGACCAAAAGATTGGCGCCTAATAAATGGCAAACCTGAAGTTCATCCAGAGAACCCCAAAATTTGTATGGTGCTATGGGACTTCTTTCAATTGGTCAACCAAGTTTTACAACGCATGAAATATTGCAGTGGGACATTTTCAAGCCACAAGTTGGTTCTTTGTATGCCGCAATTTAAAATTTTAGGCCACGTTTGCATGCCCAATGGCAGGATCCCTGAAGAAAGCCAATTAGTGCTGCTTGAGAAGTGGGGAGTCTGCCATAACCTTTCAGAAGTTCGTGCGTTTCTAGGCACAGTAGGCGTCCTTTGCATATTCATTCATCATTTTGCGCATTGAGCACATGCTCTCAATTGCTTAACTCGCTCAGGGGTACCCTTCAAGTTCAGACCCGATCAAATTAATGCCCAAAAGGATTTAATCAAGATGCTACAGGAAGTGAAGCCCTTGGTGCCCATTGACTATACTACTGCTGATCCTGTCATACTTGCTGTTAACACTTCATACATTGTGGTTGGCTTCTTCCTGTGTCAGTGCAACAGCGCAAATCGCAAGATTAGGTGCTACAACTGCTTTGGGTCGATTACCCTTAATGACAGAGAATTGTGCTACAGCCAGCCCAAGCTAGAATTATATGGCTTGTTTTGGGCATTTCAAGCACTACACATGTACCTTATAGAGGTCTGGAATCTGATTGTCAAGGTCGACGCACATTACATTAAAGGAATGTTGCAGAATCCAGACATCCAACCCTTGGCTAGCATGAATTGCTGAGTTGTAGCAATACTAATGTTTCACATTGAGTTAGTTCGTGTGAAAAGTGCGTTCCATGGGCCAGATGGCTTATCTTGATGCCCACAACAGCCAGAGGATAAGGCACTAGACAAAAGCAACAATGAAGCATTTGACGACTGGATCAATCGATTACATGGGTTTGTCCATATCATTCAGCTACCTATACTCTTGCTTCACAAAGATCAACCAGTCTCCACCTGGTTACACCCTTTGGTGCCGTATCAACCTAAACCATATGAGACACCATCAACTTTTTACATGGCCAGTATCTATAATGTTGCTAAGCCATCTAATGATCTAAAGATAGTCAAGGAACCCAGACCCTTGTGAGAAGACAGCCAAAAGCTACCATATTTAGCAGTACCACAAAGTGCTAAAGCAAAGGCAGAAGATCAATGAGTGGACCAAGTTAGGAAATGGCTAAAGGATTTGCGACAACCTCAAAACCTTACTGATGACACCACATTTATTCGATATGTGACAACCTTTTTCTTAACTGAAGACTGACTCTGGTGGTGAAATAGAGACGGCACACACAAGTTAGTAATTAAGCAGGATAGCCATATCCAAATTCTCTGAGCAATGCACGACAATTTGGGACATTGAGGGCTCTATACAATGAGGTCTAACCTACTGGAGCACTTCTGGTGGCCTCAAGTTAGCGCTGACATTGCGTGGTATATACGTACTTGTCATCTTTGCCAGGTCCAACAGACTCGTCAAGTTCTTATTCCTCCTACAGTAGCAACTCTGGCGCTCTTGTTCGGAAAGATATATGTCAACACTATGCATATGCCCAAGTCCAGGCGCTACAAGTATATTATTCAAGGCAGGTGTTCTCTAGTACACTGGCCAGAATTTCGCATATTACAACGAGAAAACATGGATGCCATAGCTAAATGGCTGTTTGAAGATGTTATCTGCCAATGGAGGGTCCTACACAAGATTGTTACAGACAATGGGGTGCCTATAGTTAATGCACTGGCTTATTTGGCAAAGAAGTACAATATACAGCATATAAGAGTCTCAGAGTACAACAAACGAGCAAATGGTATCGTAGAAAGGCCACATTTCAATGTTCAACAGGCATTATTCAAGGTGGTCGATGGTGACAAGAATCGCTGGAGTGAAGCAACTTACTCTGTCTTTTGGTCAGAACGGGTAACTGTACAAAAAAGGATGGGCTGCTCCCCTTACTACACTGCGACTGGTACCCATCCACTGCTACCAGCTGACATAGTGAAAGTAACTTATTTGCAACCCCTGCCAAACTCACTATTGGCTTCTATGGATATGATTGCTAGACAAGCAATAGATTTACAGCGCCATATAGAGGACCTCAAATGCTTACATGAGACCATATTCCAGGCATGTCAACAAGCAGTGCTACAATTCAAAAGTGAGCATAGCGCCACTATAAGGGACTATAACTTTACAACAGGAGCGCTGGTCCTTATGAGAAACTCGAAAATTGAGGTAACACACAACAAAAAGATGTGACCACGGTATCTAGGACCACTCATAGTAGTTTCCCATAACAGGAAGGAGCCTACGTGCTTTGTGAATTGGACGGCTCAGTTTTGCATCAACTGGTAGCGGTGTTCCGACTCATTCTCTACTTAGCATGTGAACACATTTCCCTACCTGTAAGGGCGACCTCTAGAGGCTGTGGCTCAGTCACACAGCTGGCAGAGGGAGATCCAAAGTGTATTAGAATATGTACTGACAATATCATAATAACTACTCACCTGGCAGAGGGAGATCCAAAGAGAACAAGTCTAGGGATTCCCTATGCCAGGTTGGACGCTTCTGGGGCTTCTGAGGCATGGGAAACAACTGTACAGTACAACAAAACCTTAAAAACTCGAAAATTGACTAACCAAACAACTGTGCATACAAGGCAGGAAAACTCCGGACTTTAGAAGTCAGAAAGGCAAACTCCAGCTTATATAAGCAGTCTGGAAGCAGTGCTGAACGCCCACACTTGTCTGAATGGTAGCTAAAGAACCAGAGCATCTCAAGAGCTGAGAGTAGTATTGACAGATAGTGTTGAAAGAATAGAAACAGTAAAATGAAATAACGTCAGAAGAAATAAGAGAATGAATGAAGGGAGAGTGAAGAGATAAGGAGTGAGAAAAGGAAGAAATGAGGAGTCCCCTGACATCACCCCCCCTCTAGAGCGCGGCGTTTTGACATGCTGGATAGAAGTAGTTCTGGATGGCCTGGTCTACCTTGGAAAGAGAATAGAGGCCTCTGATTGCCCAGGGAGCGTTCGGATGCTGTTGATAGAATTCCCAGACCAGGGCAGGGGCATGGACATTCTCTTGTAGCTCCCAGGAGATGTCCTCGATTCCATAGCCCTTCCACTTGACCTTGAACTGAAGCTTGTTTCTAAAGAGTCAGCTGTCTAGAATTCGTTCCACTTTGTACTCTTCTTGGTTGTCTACCAGAACTGGAGGTGGAGGTGGCTGTGGGTGTTGACCTGGGATTGGATCCTCTGGAGCTAGAGAGAGCTTCACCACATTGAAGACTGGATGGAGTCAACTCATTCCACTAGGCAGCTTGAGTCAATAGGCTAGTGGGCCTACCTGCCTTACTATAGGAAAAGGTCCTAGACGACGGTGAGAGAGCTTCTGAGAAGGTTGGGTGGTAGCAATGTCAGAGGCATCCAGGTAGACTCGATCTCCAGGCTTGTACTTGGGGGCTGGAGTTCATCCACGATCATAGTAGCGGGCCATGTCATCCTTTGCCTTAGCTAAAGCCACCTTGGCTTCCTCCTGGGCTGCCTTCATCCAATCTATGAACTCATTGACAGCTTCATTCTCTGAGGGTTGTCCATGAGGCTCCCATCCAAGGGTGTTGACCAGTATCTAGAAGGAAGGGAGACATCTGGGTGGCAGCATGTACATAGTTGTTGTATTGAAACTCTGCCTCTGGTTATAGGTCATCCCAGTCATCCTGTCATTCATTGCAAAAGAGCCAGAGATACTGTTCTAGCTCCTGGTTGACACGCTCAGTCTGGCCATCAGACTGGGGGTGGTAGGCTGTGAAAGTGTGGAGTTTGACATGGAGGAGGCTGTCATGACCCCTTCCCTCCGGAACCTCACCGGGACATTCCCGGAGCCCCATCCAGGAGCCTCTTTCATCAACCCCACAACGCGCCCCGCCCCCACAGCTGCCGACACTGCCATCACACGTATCAAAGACCGCCATCAGCCAGCCCCCCTGGGAACCCCACATCATGGACCCCAGGATCAACTGCCGTCAACGATTGGATCATGCGACTCGCTTCCGGCCATCACGCATCACACATCACAGCTCCCTCCATGCCAATTGATTGCGTGCCCCACATGCATGATCCAAGTATACAGTCCCTGCCCGCTACTCAATGCCTCCTGGAGCCCATCCCAGACACCCTGGAACCCCGAGACCCGGCCCCATAGTACTTATAGCGTAGTTCTCCATTGTATTCACTAGTCTTGATATCAACCTGAATTGTTGCGTGCCCTCTGCTTGATTGGTACGCACTGACTGGCACACTTTGACTGGCACACTTGAATAACCATGTGCTCTAAGTTTGGTACATACTTCGCGACTTGTAACTTGCTAACTTGGTCTTGTCTTAGAACCCCCGGTTCACGACTCGACCCCCATCCAACCCCCAGCTACCTAAAACCCAAAACCCCCGGACCAAGTCCCCTCTCCTGGGATTACCCCTGTCCGTGTCTTGAACCCTGGAGTCCTAGCCCCGGAGTTCCAGACACCCAAGTGTCCGTAGATCAAGTCCGCATCGTAAGGGTGTTGCTTTCCCAGAAAGCCCCCAACTCAGCAGAACCTGACAGAGGCGATACAGTTCTCTAGTAAACTCTGCCACAAACTGAGGTCCACGGTCAGAGACTTAAGCATCTGACAACCCATGGAGTTTCCAGACATGCTTTTGGTACAGATTGGCAGCACCCATGGCTGAGCAGGTAGTGTGGGTTGGAATGAAATGAGCATGCTTGCCACAGAGATCCACTACCACCATGATCATGTCATATCCATGAGAGTCTGGTAACTCAACAATGAAGTCTACTGAGGCCACACTCCAATGCTCAGCTGGGATAGGCAATGGATGAAGCTGTCCCATAGGAGGCTGACAACAAGGCTTAGTCCGAAGGCAAAGGTCACAGGTGGAGGTGTAAGAGCCAATATACCGTGACATTTGAGGCCACCAGTAATTCCACGAGACCAGCTTCAGTGTCTTCCATCTGCCAGGATGTCCTGCAACTCAAGAGTCATGATGCTGCTCCACAATCCACCTCTGGAGGTCTGGCAGGTTGGGAACATAAATGCATCCCTGGAAGATGAGAAGACCATTTTCCAAAGACCACTTGTCGGTGCGGACAGACTTCACTCCAGTTTTTTCTTGAGCATGCAAGGCCATGGCAGCCTTAGCTACCAGATCTTCTTGAGCGCCCTCCCGGTTACCTCATCGGATGTCTCAAAGGATGCTTACTTCTTCTCCCTGGCCAACCACACCTTCCAGAGCACGGATAGCAAATAGTTCTGGCTTCAGGAGTACAATATTGTCATTGTCACTAGCTCCTGAACCATGATCTGCTCACCTAGAAAGCGCATCTGGCTTGCCCATGCTCTGTCCATGTTTGTGATGCAGAGAGAAGTCAAAGTTGGCCAAATACAAGGACCATCGAGCCTGTTGGCAGTTAAGTTTCTTGGCTGTCCAAAAGTACTCTAAGTTCTTGTGATCAGTCCACACCTTGAATTTATGCCTGGCACCCTCAAGGAAATGTCACCACTCCTCAAATGACTGAATGATAGCCAGCATCTCCTTGTCATGGATCTTATAATTTTGCTCCACAGCATTGAGACTGTTGGAGTAGAAGGCCACAGGATGCCACTTACCATCCTCCCTTGACTGCTGAGAGAGAACGGCTCCAGTAGCAAAATCTGAGCTATTGGCTTCGACACGGAAGGGAGAGTCGTCATTTGGGAATAAGAGGACAGGCTTTAAAGTGACTGCCTCTTTGAGGGCATCAAAGGCTGTCTGCTGTGCTGCGTTCCAGTGCCAAGGAGAGTTCTTAGTGGTGAGATTGAAGAGGGGCTGGGCATGGTGTGAGAAATCCTGAATAAACCTCTGGTAGAAGTTGGCAAAGCCCAGGAAGGCCTGAACCTCCTTCTTGTTCTTAGGCTCTGGCCACTCCACCATACCAGCCACCTTGACTGGGTCCATTTCAGCCATTCCATGAGAGATGATCAGTCCAAGATATTCAACCTTAGTCTGCTCAAACTCGCACTTCTCTGGCTTAAGATAGAGCTGATGTTGGCAAAGATATTTCAGTACAATGCACATAATCTGACGATGCTCCTCTAGAGTCTTGGTATAGATGAGAATATTGTCAAGGTATACACACACAACACCTTCTGCTATGAGGTCTTGGAAAATGTTGTTCATCATGGTCTGGAAGGTGGCAGGGCTATTAGTGAGGCCAAAGAACATTACCAGAGGTTCAAAGAGTCCACAATTTGTTTGGAATGCTGCCTTCCACTCATCACCTTCTTTGATGCGCACATTGTTGTAGCCCCAGCAGACATCCAACTTGGTAAAGTAGCGCGCACCTCAGAGGTTGTTGACAAGCTCTGAAATGAGTGGTAAAGGGTAGTGATTCTTGACAGTCATCGCATTCAAGACTTGGTAGTTCTGAACCAGATGTAGAGATCCATCCTTCTTCTTAATGAAGAAGACTGGAGAGGCCATTGGAGACTTTGAGGGACGGATGCGACCAGAGTCTAAATTCTCCTGCAAAAAGGCATCAAGCTCATCCTGTTCTCTGGGAGAGAGAGGATAGACCCTTGCAGCTAGAGGGCTCAGCATTGGGTGTAAGCTCAATTGCATGGTTCCACTGCTTACACTCGGAAAGGGAGTCAAATGATGCCTTAGAGAAAACATCCTCAAAGTCTTGCAGGTGATGAGGAACTGCATCTCAGAACGACTTAGGAGCAGAGTTGGCAGCAAATGCCTGAGCTAGCTGCTGGGAAGTAGTTTGGCTAGCTCTAATCTCTGCTACCATTGGTGGAGGTCGTAAGATAGTTGCATAAGTCCTATCACCTGTCTCAATAGCCTTGTCTGGAGACTCTGGGTCAGGAGCACACCCAAATTCACCCTCGCATCCATCTTCCATCCTGGGCTTCACTCACTACACCTTGAACATCCTCATAGAGGGCCTCTCTATAAGAGAATGCCAGAGGGGAAGGATCCAGCACGTTGAGGTCTGCAAAGGGGAGGTGCCCAACTCGGCAGGCCCGGATAGCAGCACGCTCATGAACTGCCTCTCTATGCTCCTCTCTAACTTCCTTGGCACATGTGGAACACCGTCGAGGGCAGCGGCTCATGCTCACCTTACCCTTGGCCCAGTCAATCTCAGGATTGTGATCACGCAGCCAGGAGAACCCAAGTATCATGTCCTGCTTTCCTAGGCTGGTGACCGCAAAGACAGCATGCTCAGAATGCGTCTGAAACGAAGGACTAAATCCACCACTGAGTAGATGGATCCAGCTTCATTGAGCGTACCGTCAATGTTATAGACTGGAATATGGTGAGAGAGGGGTCAGGTAATGAGCTGGTGTTGTTCCACATAATGGGTGTCCAGGAAGAGTCCAGTAGCGCCACTGTCCAAGAGAGCTATGACGCTTCGAGTCTGCTGAGTGTCAGTTGTCTCAATCTCCACATTCAGACGCAGAGAGTTGGGAGAGGGAGTAGAAGCAACAACATAGCGACGGGGAAGGCGTTGTTCCCAAGCTGGGACACGTGGTCATTGGACAGGAGAAGGAGGAGAAGAAGTCTTAGCTGAGGCTTGGACCAAGGGGGTATTTTGTACGTTGGAGGGGGTGCTTACAGTTTCAGTCAGAGAATCAGGAACAGGGAGCGATACATTAGAAGACTCTACTGATTGACATGTAAACTGACTAGCACTGGGCAGCAGAGGCATACAACTCATCTGTTGCTCTATTGAAAACCCTCCCCTGCAGAATCAAAGGACCCATCCAATGGTTCTGCTACAGCTTCCACAGGACCCAAGGACTCATCCAAAGGTTCTGTTTCAGTCTGTACATCTGGGGAGGGGTTTTCTTGAATGTCTCGGGCAGCAAGGAGCTGGAGAAGAAGCTCTTCCTGCTCTAAAGCTGAGAGATAGCGCACCTCCAACCCCTGGGGGCAATATTGAGCAAAGTGACCAGGCTTCCCACAGCAATGGCAGAGGAGAGGAAGGGAGGAATGTTGACAAGAGATGTCAACATCCATAGGTACCCCAAGAGGGAGGGAACATGCTGCAAGTACCTGAGCTGGAGGTGGAGCACAAAATGGAAAGGAGGGCTGGATGGAATGATGAGCAGGAAAAGATGCCTGTGAGGTGGAGCGAGGGGCGGTTCCACGGTGGAGCTCACATCGTAACTCCATGAGCTGCCACTGATCCCATGCTACCTGATACCAGGTCTTGATACTTGTGTTGTCAGGTTGTCCCTCAGCCATGCTGTTGATCTGGTCCATGAAAGAAGGAAGGAGGCCATCTTGGAAGGTAAGACAGAGCTGAAGACCATCTGGATAGCAGGCCTGTTCAGCCAGAGCTCTGAAGGAGTCAATATACTCATCTAGGGTTCGCTTCCCCTGCCCAAATTGATGAGGATCTTGGAGAGTGAGGACTGCCACCTTAGCAGGGTCCAAGAGGAAGAACTCTGTCTGAAACTCCGTCTCAAACTGTGTAATGAAGTTACAAGTTTGAAAGAGCTTAGTGTGCACACCACAATGAATCAGACCAGACTGGTCTATTGACGATGTAGTGTACAACAAAAAGTAAGCTGCTTAGTAAGCAGCACATGTA